>JAXCLQ010044838.1:0-20640 GCA_035584115.1 Cedrela odorata | reverse complement strand
CTGCCGATCACAGTTACGTACCTACCTTATATTGTGCAAAATTGTGACGTAAACGCTGACTTAAAACAATAGTAAAAGGTTGAGAACAAATTTAGAATATTTTGCAATCGCCAGAACCCGGAAGGCTCCCTTCACATGCTTAAAAATTGAGCACGTATTTTGCAACATCAGGAATGATATCATGATGATGATCTAATAGTTATGACGTTAGTGTAGTTTTATCATGCATATAGTGGAGAATGACTTAAACACTTGCGTTTTCATGTGTACAGATGAACCTAATTAAGTTAGCTGTCAAGCCCTTTGTAGACTTTTATGGAAAATTGGAGTTCGAGAAAATAATGAAAAGCACGTTCCTTTTGACATAATAAAGCTTCTTCGAGTAATTTCTATTTATGTTTTCACGATATCTTCGTAATTTTTGTGCTCGATAACACGTTTTTGTTGATTCCATACCGCGATGATTATAAATTAAAAATTATTATCTTTCGTCTTAGATTTATTCTAAATTTTATACATATGGGTTAAGATTAAGAGTTCATACTTTTTTTTATATATAATTTTGTATACTATTAATATATCATTGAATTAATTTTAATTAAATGGTTGAAATTACATTTTATATGTGCGTTAATTATAATGTATTAATTACTAATCTTAAATTTAATTTCAATTATTAAAAATGTATTGATTTAATTATTGAAAAATTAGTGATTATCATTATTTTGCGAGAAATGGGATCTCGTAAGAAAGAAAGAAAGTTCGTTTCAAGCACATCTATTAAGACCCCCAAATGACTTTTGCTTTACTCTAAAATTTTCAACAACCCAAGGTAGGCAAGATAGAAGATAAAAAAGAAGTGGCTTTTGGACTTTTGAAGTTGACAATTTACCTACTCCGTTTATGCATGAACTACTTTGAATATATACAATATTTCCAAATTATATATCAAATAAACTAAAATCCTTTAATCTACATCCTATACATTTGAATCCAAAACAATCCAAATATAAACCTTGTTTATTTTTAGACTAAATAAAGTGTGAAAGTTGGTGTCAATGGAACTCTAATAGGATAGTTTGTCTTCTAATGATGTTATTAAATAAAGTTTCTTTTTAGGAGATAGAAAAGTTAAGGATTAGGCATTTAGATAGAAAAGTTAAGGATTAGGCATTTAGATAGAAAAGTTAAGGACTAGGCATTTAGACACATTGCCCACACCCATTAGTAATTTGTTTTCAATGTAGTGAACTGATTGGGCAGCAAATGTTGGTGGCATTGCACCATAATTATGCATTTCTTTGTTTTTTTTTTTTTTTTTTTTCCAGAAAAGACTTCACTATAAGGGAACAAGTGAGTGTCCACCATTGTCCTTTTGAGATTTAAGTAATCAAGTTCCTCATAGAGATCGAATTAAGATCTTTTTAATTGATTATTATTCATAATCTTGTACATTTTTATAATCGAAAGATAATTCTGGTACAGCTCCACGATATCTCTTCAAGTTTTTCTCTTATGATTTTTTCTTCCACTCAACAAAGGCTCTGTTCTCTTTTCTTCATTCTATTGCTCATGTTATATGTTATCACTACTAAATTTTTCAAAATTTGCTTTCCAAAACATTGAACATCCGCAAGAAATAACGATTGTTTGGATTGTGCTGCATTTGGACAACATTTGGCAGCAAACAATATTACAATAATCAAGCTTGTTTAGTGGGCAATTCCCACATTCTTAAAACAATCAATATTATGATTTGATTCGTTTCTTTTGGGTGCTGATGCAACAAATTCCAAATGTGAACTGCTTTATATATGATTCCAGAACAAGACAATTTCTTGAATTCTTCCATCCACTGGGTAGCACAGGAATCATAATCTCTTTAGGAACAGAATCAAAATTTAATTTTTCGGTTTCATGAATAGACAGATAAAATTATATTCATATATGACTTAATTAAGAAGAAAGGGAGCTAGCATCTATGCCATTATATTTCATTAGATCAAGTTGTTCTTTGTTATGCATACAAGGCATCAGTCAATTCTTAGCTTCAATTCCTTTTTGTTTTATTATGTATTGGATTCTATGAGTAAGATTTAATAGTGTGATTGAATGAGTGAAAGAAATACTGAAACTACTCCACTTCACAGAGTCCATCCATGGTGATAAAACTTTAATCGAAGTGACAACATTACTTTGACAAATTGGCAGTCGAATTTCAGGAGGGTCTGCCAAGTGTGCCACGTTTTGAGCCAGAGCTTTCTACTTGTATATCGTGGGTATTAATGAATGGGCGCTGAAAATATTTTCAGTGTGACAATTCATAGTGGTCCAGGTTCTGCAGATTAGTGTGCTCCCTCTTCTTCCCATCTATAAATTCAAAATCAAAAGTTTTCCACTAGAATATTCTAACTTTATGAGTGTTTTATAGTCTTCTTGTCTTGAAAAAGGATCACAGGAATTTTACAATTTCTTTCCTCAATAAAAATAAATTGAGAGAAAATGTTAAATGATAGAGACATATCACATGATTTATTTATTTATTTTATGAATTTTAAATATAATAATATCCATATTATATATACATAGGGCAGGATCACCCGGTTCTAAAATTACACCAAATTTTATATTAATTATTAATTATTAAATTAATAATTTATTAAGGATAAGATTGAATAAAATAAATGATTAAAATATATTAATTAAAATTATTAATATATTCTATTTTTAATTCTATTCTCTCCTCTTTTTTCACTCTCCTTTTTTTTTCTTAATAATTAATTAAAATATATTATTTTATCTTTTAATTATTTAATTCTTTTTGTTCTTATCACTCTATAAGATATTTATAAAAATTATAATACCTTAACGCGTATATGTTATATTATACTTGAGAATTTAAAAATAAATATATTTAACGAGTATATATATATATATATATATATATTCCCCTAAAGAATAATTTCTATAATTTTTAATTGAAATAAACAAAAAAGTAGTTCCATTTAATGGGTTCTCATATAATTGCAAGTATTTTATATAAAGAATCTAGCACATCTCAAACATGTGATATTGCTTGGAATGGTTTCTTATACTCATGAATCATGACATTTCTTTTTTCTCCTCAAAGGGTCATCGATTATTATATTTATCGGACTTTTTATGTACCTTCATTATTTTATTTTCACTTTGATGTATTGAAGTTGCAAGAGTTGTGTTCAAAACTATATTACATATAGTTCAATCCCAATTTTTTGAGCCAATTTAGGCCCTATAAGAACTAACTCTTTGTTATAAAAAAAGGGTGGGTTGAATTTGGGCCCAAGAAGTAGGGAATTGAAATTCTGAAAAACAATCCATTACAAGTTTCAGTCTTTGAGAAACAATATATTATACAAAACAAATATTCTACAGTTATTTCCCTCTATTTGGTGCATAAAATCACTCTCCCATCCATCAATCAACCATACAAATGAATTTGAGAACCTTCACTTACAATCGGTGGTGTTCACCTCTCTATCCTTCTTATTCCAACTTTTAAGCTGATGGTTTAAATCTCCAAGTGTAATTGTGAGAGTTCATTTCTTCCAATATTTGAAATAGACTACTCTCTCGTTAGGAATTGATATCAAGACTAGATTCTTCAATTTATTGAGGTTTGAAGAAGTTGACCTTAATTCCTGTCTCAATCACAACATAAACTCCAGAAACTATCAATAATCCACTAAGTACTATTCCTAGGACACCAAGTACCCAATTAAGGCACCATATAGGGCTGTAAGCCGTAGGTTTTTTAACCTTAAGCCACATAAAACATGGATAAGCTAATGTAATTGGCAAGGCAGTGCCTCCAATAAGACCGGCCATACTTCCCGCAAATGGGACTGCCACGGCTAATAAGAAGAGGGCGAATGAGAAGAACATCCGGATAAATACCCGGAGCCACCATGGACACGGCTGCTTCTTCCTTTTTACATACAGAGACTCCAAATCATCAAACGTTGGCATGCCAAAAATTTGGAATGAGCTTACTGCGTTTATTATCACAAATATGCTTGCTAGTCCTAAGATAAATTGTGAGGTGTCGCCAGCGTGGAATATGTACAAGGCTGTAAGCATGCCACCTGCTGGTATCTGTAAGTTAAGGGGAAAAAAATGGAACGATTTCTTGTTTAGAATACATGTATGTTTCAGCAAAGGGGAAATTTTTTGAGGAAAACTTGAGAGAAAAAAAACAGTACCAGTTGGCCATATGCACAGTAGCCACCAAATGCAATGGGAAATAAGCACATTGCAACAAGAAGATATGCAAATTTGACACCCTTCCACATTGGCACAGTTGAGGGATGCTTCTCACTTGAAGGCATTGTAGCCTGCACCCAATCATATATTATTAACAACAGTGTATTTTTACTACATTTTAAAAGCAACAAGATTAATGGGCAATTTTGAAAAAGCCAACAAGATAAATACAAAAAAATGAATACAAAACTGTGTTAATTAGGTTTTGATTTACTCCTATCGGGATCAATATCAAAATGTCCTCGAATATTTAGTAACATAGGTTCTTGGTCTGTCACTTCTTCTGCCTAAAGCTTAGTTATCATGTTCTTATTAATTGCCAGAAAGGCATAGGTCAACTTTTTGTAGCTAGCAGTTTTTTATTTAATAGTTTTCTTCGAGAATATTAAAATTCATATTAATAGACAACTTGATTAATTTTATCATTCGTTATGAATATTAATTAGTACAAAATAAAAATAATAATAAGTGAAGGGAAAAAACAAAAGAAATTTATGATTACCTGAATCTCAAGGGAAAGATTGTGGCCTCTAAATGCAAAAGCAATGATACCAAGTGCATTAAGAACATCAACAGTTCTAACAATATCTTCCGAACTTGATTGAACCGGATTGTACGATACACCAGGTAGCCTACCCTTGACGACTGAGACCACCCATATCATAGTACAATATCCAACGGCTGTAACGGCGCCGATCAGTGATACGCCGGCGATGGAGTTCAAGTTAGGCAGCTGAGATAGAACAACTGCTGCACAAGTGAAAATCAAGTACCATTCTATTGTTGTTAATGGTTGCGATGTGCATGTTGTGCCACACACAATCTGGTAGAAAGTTTTCATCGATGAACCTCCGATGATTATCAGAGCAAGGCATGTCCCTGCTGATAGCTGCATTAGCTGGGCCGCGACGATCCATTTTGCTAGCTTTTCACCTGAAATAAACATATATATATATATATATATATATCCGATCTCAAAATCGATATTAATAATGGAATGGCATTTTTTATTTAATGCACTTGGAAGAAAATCAAGTGCTTACCAAAAGTTGCACTACAAAGTTGAAGATATCTGCTATAACGCACGCCTGTTTCGACATTTTCGTGGAGTTGAACAAGTATGTAGAGAGTGTAAAGTTGCCATATGAACGTCAATGTCAACGCTATAATTCCCCAAGCCCTGAAATCAAACACAAATTAACGTCAAAACAGCTGAGTAATGAAGGAGAAAAGCTGAAAGAAAAAAAACGAAGAAAAAGCACTTAATTACCAGCCAAGAATAGGGAAGGCAACGGGAAGAACAAGAGCTTGAATTCCAATTCCTGCGCAGAGAGTATGAAATGCAGCGTAGTAAGCATTTCCATTGCGGGATTCAGTGATGGGAAGCCAAGCGTCATGAGGATCAAGCTTTGTGAGTTTAAGTGCTTTTCTGATAGGGGTTCCCAGGGGAGTAATAAAATGCGGAGTTCGGATTCTTGGGGTTGCATTTCTCGGGGTTGAAGTTTTCGAGGTTTTGCCAGCAGGTTCTATCTGGTCAACGGGGCTGAGCAGAGGCGAACGTGACAGAGACGGCGAGTGAAACTGAGACGGAGGAGCTGATATCGGCGGCGTTGCCGGCGCAGAAACTGGTCTTGGTGTTACAGGATTGGAATTAACTTCATCAACTTCACCCATTCTAAGATCTTACACTGATCTCTCTTCTTTTGTTTTCTTCCCTGCTCCTATATCTGCTTATATACAAGAGTTAAAATTAAAAGATGTGCTTAATTAAATAATTAAATGTAAGAGATCTTGCATGTATCAGGCAGCCAATTTTGTCTGAAACTATGACTCTATAATATATAATTAATTAATTAACAATTCTTAGTTAGCAAGTCAGATAAATTTTAATTTGGCCAGCTGTACATAAGTAAATATATAATTATAAGGTGATTGGTTTATAAGATTATCGAGAAGGAGAAGCACATGACATTCAGCACAGAGATGAACATGGGAACAAATTGTTCATATATTTTTCAAATGCTGCCGTCCGAATAAGGCAAGCTGCCTGCCGTTGTTGTTGTTCGGGATAAATAATAATAATAATAATAATAATAATAATAAACATTTCCAATATAATGATGCAAGAGAAATTGCATGCAGTGTGGGCAGTGTCGATACCAAAAACATTACAAAGACATATATGTTGATATTATATACCACGAATAGACAACTATCTGTGTGTAATATTATGATATTTAGGATTTATGGCTAGTTATAGATTTGTCTTATATTAAGTAGCTTAATGTCATTAATAAAAAGAGAATAATACTTGGAATATCAATAATTTCACATGATCGTTAGGTGAAAAGATGTACTGATATCTCTTGAGCATTTTTATAATGTAAAAGATTCCTTGATAATACTATTCTTGCATGTTTTTTTTAAAAGGATTTGTAGCTGAATTTCTTTAATTTTTAATTTTAATGTGGATTTTGAAAATTGGATTAATATTTTATTTTGGTAATAATAAGAAACATTGATAAACATATGTCAAAGGTAATGCAATTCCTCCGATGATAGGTTCCAAGCTGCCCAAGAATGGAAATATCACAGCTATGAAGAATACCAAGCCGCCGAAGAAGAGTAGGAAACTTGTCCGAACCCACCCCAGACACCTTTTCTTCTTCTTGGGGACGTACCGGAATTCCAAGTTGTCGACAACCGGCACGGAGTAGATTTGGAATGAACCAAGGCTGTTTATTAGTACAGGCATACCATTCCCATCACAAATTTTGACGTGTTGTGTCTATGCACTTGCTGAAATGCAGCTAACAATCCTCCATGTGCAGGAACCTGGAATCAAATAATGCCCATTGTTACCCAAGCTTTAAATAATCTATTCGACTTGTGCAGATCACTGATATATATTTGCTTAGATAAAGAAAGATAACCCAGATAATTTTTTAGTATGCTTATCTTATTTCCATAAGCCCAAAATCCACCAATAGCGATTGGAAACAAACACATGGCTATTAGAATTGTGACTCCTCTCCACATCGTTTGACAGGATGGTTGTTTTCTGCTAGAAGGCAAAGTACCCTGAATCTCAGGCACAATATTATGACCTCTGAAGGCAAGCACAATTATCCCAATGGCATTCAGGATATTCCCGAGTTGGGCCATTTCTGATTTTTACTAACCGAGTTAGTGTTGTTGACTGTGAATGAGTGAAGGAATCACTAAAACTACTCAAAGTACACAGAGTCCATCATTGGTGATAAAACTTTAATCGAAGTGGCGACATGCACTGTGACAAATGGGCAATCCATTTTCATGGTTAATTTGTCGGCCAAGTGTGGAATTTTTTGAGCTTCAGCTGTCTATTTTTATACCGTGGGTATTAATCAGTGAGCACTGAAAATATTTTCTAAGTGACAATTCATGGTGGGCTGCAGATTTTTGCACCTTATATTTCATATCTATAAAATTCAAATTCAAAAGCATTCCACTACAATATCCTAACTTTCTAAGTGTTGTCAATTGTCATAGCCTTTGTTGCCTTGAAAATGGATCACAGGAAATTCAGAAATCTTTACTTTAATAAAATAGAGTCAAAGATAAAGTCTTAAATTAAATAAACCAAAAAGTAGTTCCATTTCTTGGGTTCTCGTATAATTGCAAGTATTTTATATATATAAAGAATCGAGCACATATCAAACACATGGAAGTAAGCCATACAAGAACTATTTCTTTATGAGAAAGGATGGGCTGAATTTGGGCCCAAGAAATAGGGATTTGAAATTCTGAAAAATAAATCCAATACAAATTTCAGTCTTTGAGAAACAATATATTATACAAAACAAATATTCTACAATTATGTCCCTCTATTTCGTACATAAAATCACTCTCCCATCAATCAACCCTACGAATGAATTCGAGAACCATCACTTCTGATCGGTGGTGTTCACCTCTCCATCCTTAGCTTGAAGTTGGTGGTTCAAATCTCTGCCTGAACTAATGAGAGCTGATTTCTCCAAATGTTTAAGAGTGAACTCTTCTCTCTTTGAGAATTGACATTGAGCTGGTCTTTAGTTAACTGATATTGGACGATTAAAAAACTCTACTAATTAATTTTCTTAATTTATTGAGGTTTGAAGAAGTTGAACTTAGTTCCAGTCTCAATCACAACGTAAATCCCAGAAGCAATCAATAATACACTAAGTACTATTCCTAAGACACCAAGTACCCAATTAAGGCACCATATAGGGCTGTATGCCTTTGGTTTTTTAACCTTAAGCCACATAAAACATGGATAAGCTAATGTAATTGGCAAGGCAATACCTCCAATAAGACCAGCCATACTTCCCAAAAATGGGAATGCAACGGCAAATAAGAAGGCCGCGAATGCGAAGAACACCCGAAAAAGTGCTCGGAGCCACCACGGACACGGCTGTTTCTTCCTCTTTACGAACAGTGACTCCATATCATCAAACACTGGCATGCCATAGATTTGGAATGAACTTACTGCGTTGATTATCACAAATATACTTGTTAATCCTAGGATAAATTGTGACGTGTCGCGGGCGTGGAATACGTATAAAGCTGTAAGCATGCCTCCTGCTGGTATCTGTAAGTATAGAAAAATAAAAAGAAAGATTTCTTGTTTAGAATACATGTATAAGTTTCAGTAAAATGAGAAAAATTTTGATGAAAATTTGAGAGAAAAAGAATTGTACCAGTTGGCCATATGCCCAGTATCCACCAATCGCAATAGGAAATAAGCACATCGCAACAAGAAGATATGCAAATTTGACACCCTTCCACATTGGCACAGTTGAGGGATGCTTCTCACTTGAAGGCATTGTAGCCTGTAGCCAACCAAATCAATTACCAAAATCAGAAAACTTGGTTAATTTTATCCTTTATTATGAATATTAGATATATATACATACATATATATATATATATATATAAAATAAGACCAAAAACAAAAGAAATTTATGATTACCTGAATCTCAAGGGTAAGATTGTGGCCTCTAAATGCAAAAGCAAGGATACCAAGAGCATTAAGAACATCAATAGTTCTAACAATATCTTTCGAACTTGATTGAACCGGATTGTACGATACACCAGGTAGCCTACCCTTAACGACTGAGACCACCCATATCATCGTACAATATCCGACGGCCGTGATGGCGCCAATCAACGATACGCCGGCGATGGAATTTAAGTTAGGCAGCTGAGATAGAACAAGTGCTGCACAAGTGAAAACCAAATACCATTCAACTGTTGTTAATGGTTGCGATGTGCATGTCGCGCCGCACACAATTTGGTAGAAAGTTTTCATCGATGAACCTCCGATGATAATCAGAGCAGCGCACGTCCCTGCTGATAGCTGCAGGAGCGGGCCGAGGGCCATCCATTTTGCTAGCTTTTCGCCTGAAATAAGCATATATGTAATCTATCAAAATCAATATTAATAAAGACATTTTTTTTCTTAAAAGCACTTGGAAGAAAATCAAATGCTTACCAAAAGTTGCACCACAAAGTTGAAGATATCTGCTGTAACGCAAGCCAGTTTCGACATTTTCGTGGAGTTGAACAAGTATGTAGAGAGTATAAAGTTGCCATATGAACGTCAATGTCAACGCTATAATTCCCCAAGCCCTGAAATCAAACACAAATTAGCGTCAAAATAGCTGAGTAATGAAGTAGAAAAGCCGAAAGAATAAAGGAAGAAAAAGCACGTAATTACCAGCCAAGAATAGGGAAGGCAACGGGAAGAACAAGAGCTTGAATTCCGATTCCTGCGCAGAGAGTATGAAACGCAGCGTAGTAAGAATTTCCATTGCGGGATTCAGTGATGGGAAGCCAAGCATCATGAGGATCAAGCCTTGTGAGTTTAAGTGCTTTTCTGATAGGGCTTCCCAGTGGAGTAATAAAACGCGGAGTTCGGATTCTTGGGGTTGCATTTCTCGGAGTCGCATTTCTCGGGGTTGAAGTTTTCGGGGTTTTGCCAGCAGGTTCTATCTGGTCAACGGGCATGAGCAGAGGTGAACGTGATAAAGAAGGCGAATGGAATTGCGACGGAGGTGCTGATATCGGCGGCGTTGCCGGCGCCGAAACTAGTCTTGGTGTTATAGGATTGGAATAATTAACTTCATTTACATCACCCATCCTAAAAGTTTGAACTGATCTCTCTTCTTTTTTTTAATTCTTCCTCACTCTATCTATGATCTGCTTATATACAGGAGTTAGCAATTACATGCATGAGACATTAATTTGGTCTTAAAAGATGTACTCAATTAAATAATTAAATTGGGTTTTAATATTTGGTCACGACACTCACATGGATTTTAGAAAAGAAAATTAGTTGGTAAACATTATTCTACTGACATCAATGTAATAATTAAATGAAAGAGATCATGCATGTATCTGCCAACCAATTTTGTCTGAAACAATGACTATATAATATACATTAATTATATAATTATTCATTCCTAGGCAGGCTAGTTAGATCTAATTTAATTTGGTCAGCTGTACATACGTAAGTATGTGTATATTAACCATGAAGTCATTGCCCTTATCTTTATGTAGCTTAACTTTGACTAGAAAACAAGAATTCTCTGTTTGCATGTGGAAAATACAAGCCAAATACTAAGTTAATAATTGTTGAATTCAAATAAGTACTGCTAATTGTAGTTAATGCATAGCTGCTCTTGTTCCAACACTCAGTCTGCTTCAGGCCAAATTCAAATCAAAGGCAGCTCAAAAGGGTAGGCAAATTAGGGAGTTGTGTAAGACCTCTATCTTTCTTTGACCCGAGGCCTCGTTGCTGTATTCATTATTACAGTAGATGTATTGTAAACGATCTAACTAAATGTATTTCTCTGGTAGATCAAACTAATGGATCATAGTCTATTCAAATAATTGACTTTACTTGTTATCCAATTGGAATATTTTAAATTCTTGTGTTTCACATCAGGTTTTTTCAACTGCATACCCATAGCATATACGTTATGAACATTTGATTAATGGGTATAGAATCGAGCAGCCAAAAGGCATGGCTGGCGGGTGATCTTAAGCAGCCTTTTTGTTGTCTATTATGAAAGAAAATTCCAAGCTTGGAGTTGGAGAATCTGAAAGAACAAAATAAGTTAATAAATGAGTAGTCAAATCCTCTAACAGCAAAGATGTTATCAAAATCAACACAGTTGATTCCTGATTACTTTATTTTATTTTCCAATCATTTTTTATTCTATTCTTTTTATAAAAATAAAAAATTCAAATATAATCACAAGTGGGTATTTTAGTCATTGACTAATGATTGTTATATATATATATATATCAAAATTTAATTAAGATTAAGCTAATTTTTAATATTGTGTGAAAGAGATTGTAAATTATTGAATTATGTCATAATGTGTCATGACAGTATGAATCAGAATATTTGATAAACTAGTGATCATTAAATTAATAATTAAAAATTTTAAAGTTGTAATGTGAATTATGAATGGGAAAGGAAGATTTGGACTTTAGATAATTTTTCTATGGGAACAGAAAGAGAGAGTAAGCATATCTTTAAAAAAGGAAATATGTACAGGATTTGATAAAGAATAAGTCTCAGTAGATTATCTGACAGCTCAAGTGGATTATAATTTAATAAAACCAATTATGCTGTTTAGCTTTTCTAATTAAGAATGGATTAATTATTTATAATTATATACATAAATATCTTGTAAATTAGCCATGAGGATGGGAAAGTATTCCACTTTTCTCAATAAATGTTGCATAATCATGTACTGTGAATAGTGATGAACTGATAATATTTCTTCCAGTAAAATGAGCAACCTGGTTTAGTAAATTATTTCTCTTTCATTTAACAGTTTATTGATGAACAAAAAATGGTGCAGTGACGAAGGCATGGTTGGTAAGAATGGTGGGCGATCATACAATACCATGTACCAGAGGAAGCAGCAGCCTCTTTGACTGTAGGTGTTGCTATTTATGTTGGAAAAGCGACAGATACCAAACGCTCAAATCTTCCAAATCTTGCAGCTAAACAATAATAATATGTTCAAATCATCAGCATAATCTAATATAAGACAATAACTCTTAAAAATAATAATAATCTTACAGTCTTAATAGAGTATAAAACTAATTAAAGAATCGTGCAGCCACAAAGCATGGTAAGCAAGCCATCGTAGTGTTTAAGAAGCCTGAAACTGTTTGAGTTTAATAATATGTTGTCCATTATGAGTATATAGTCTGTCACGACAGTTAGCGATGTGAAATATGACATTCTCTACTTTTAAACTTCACGTCTTTGTGAAGAGGCATAACATACATTTTATAGAATATATATATCACATGTCAGCTCCGATACTTAACAGTTCAAGCCCAATACTTAACAGTTCAAGCCCAACAATCAGTAGATATTGTCTACTTTGAACATATAACCCGTTACAAATTTGTCTTTAGGCTTTACAACCCAAAACACATCTATTGAAGCTATATAATTTATAACTCAAACTTGAGATGTGACATAAAACAGCCCAAATTTAATAACCAAATAGATATTATCCATTTTGTACACATAATTCAACAACCAAATAGATATTGTCAACAACCAAATAAATATTGTCAATAACCAAATAGATATTGTCCATTTTGGGCACATAGTGTGTTACGAGTTTATTTTTGAACTTTGCAACTAAAAACGTATCTACTGAATTAGAAGAACATAAACTATATAACTTATAATCCATACTCATTCACTAGCAATATGAGACGTAACAAAGCCTCTTTCCCTATAGGGATGTGGTGCAATCTTAAAGAAATTAAAGGAAAAACGACAGAAATGAGACAATCAATTTTATAGCAGGAAAAAGAAAAAAAAGATTGTTCATCATCAGCATGCAATATTGGAATATTCATTCAGAATTTGTTACATATAATATTTAATATTTTATTACCAGGAAATTTAAGCAAGGAAAATGAGCATTAATATTGTATGCTGCCGGTTAAATTTTCTGTGACAACAAATATGGTCAACTGAGCCCTAGTGGCAACAAGAGAACGAAAACAAAAATGATTCCAAAACAGGATCTTGAGAGAAATTTACTTTAATATCATAGTAAATTGTTACTTAAATATAAATTTAAACCGTCTGTTATTATTTGAATCTTTTTCTAAAATTCATTAAACTATAATATCTGTGGATCATTTACAAAGTTTTTGTGTGGTCATACATCAAGTGATCAGCAACTACAAACTATTAACTGTTGGCTAATAGTCTGATCATGAAGCAGAGAATTATGAGATAATGAACATCTGCTGCTAGCTATAGACATAAGCAAAGCTTCCTCCATATTTCTGTCAACACATTTTTGGATCAATGAAACTGCATATTCCATGAAAACTGCATCAAATGGTAATGTAATTGGCCCATTGCTTGGTAGTCCAAATTCTTCTTCTGACATCTTCAGGAATTCTTGAAAGATTTGACTGTTGAGATATGAAATGGGAAACACAAATCGGTATTGATCTGCTGTGTAGACAACAAAATGGCCTTTATCTGCTACTGATGAAGTGTTAACTCTTGGAAATGAAATTCTTTTCCTCTTTAGAGCTGCTAGTTTCTGCCATTTCTTTGCAATCTTGATGAGTTTCTTGGGGTTGATCATGTTGTGTGGAATGTGTGAAATTTTCTAGCGAAAGATGAGAAGATTTAGTTCTTGAAACTCTGAAATGGAATGGTTGAGTTGAGTGGAAAGTAAATGAAATTGCATTGGCTTTATACTAGAAGGCCACATAAAACTTCTTGGCATGTGGGTTCTATGTGTAAGGTTTCTTGGTGCATAATCATGCGCTGATTGGATAGCAGACAATCAGCAAATTCTCTGCCGAGTAGATTAAAGTTGGTCGACGGGTCCGGAGTTGTTGAATCTTTATTACTCGAGTGTTTGAGAGCCACAAAATTAAGATAAGCTAGATCAATTGGCAAGAATAGATATTCTAGATCTAAAGCTATGTCATGATCAATTGGCAATGGAAAATGATTTGGCAAATCAAGGCAAGTGGAAGACACAAACAGTATGTTGGCCCCAACATGTTCTGGGTGAACTACCAAACAAGAAATGTGTATGTAGTTCAAACGAAACCTTCTTTAATGTTGTTATAAAGAGTTTTTCTCTTGCAAGTTACCTCTTGGACTGCAATATCCGAAGACCCACATGCTTTCATTCACACAATTCTATTTGTTTTCCTTTGTTCCCTAACAAATTAGAAAGCAAATTCTAGAAGGCCTCAAGTGATTAATGGCCACAGAGATCCAGGACTTTTAGTACTATTTCATATGTATGCTCATTGATCTTCAGGACAAAACAACTAACATGTTCTTTTTATTGATATACTCAATAAATCTATTGATAGTTTGGACATCAGGATTTGGTATTATATCCTATGTCTATAGAAACGTGGTGATTAGTTCGAGTGACGAATTGATCGGACCCAGTACAATGTTAGATCATTTGCACATTCAATGTATAGTCTTTGGTGATGTTCTTTTGATTTGGTGATTTTCCGGCACAACCTAACATGTCATGGCTTAATGATTTCTAGCTCCTTAAAACCGTCACATGATTTTGCTCTAATGTGACCTATCATAAGGAAAGTTACATATGGTCGGAAATCTTCAGCCGTTTCAGTATATAACTAGCCCATCTCTGATTATTTTCACAGAGGCAAACAACTAGATTCATAGTGTTACAACAATATAAATTCAATCTTGTTGCTAATCTTTCTTCGGTGAGACAGAATGATGAGTACCAAGAAGCTCATGGAAATGTCAAGAAAGTGGCGAAAGGCAGCTGAAATTGGTAGAAAAAGAATCCTGTTGCAAAGGGCAGATAGTATTATGAATTCAAACAGGTCTAACACTTCATCATCAGTGGCAAACAAGGGTCATTTTGTGGTTTACACAAGAGATAATCGGCGTTTTGTGATTCCTCTTCCATATCTTAACAATGACATTTTCAGAGAACTCTTGAAAATGTCCGAGGAGGAGTTTGGTTTGCCGAGAGATGGTCCCATTACATTGCCATGCGATTCCCTCTTACTAGCGTACGTGGTGTCATTCATACGAAGTGGGCTGGCGAAGAGTGAAGAGAAAGCTAAGCTTATGTCAGTAATTTCCTCTTGCTGCTCATTGTCATCATCTTTACATCAAGGACAGAGGAACCAGCATGTACTTGCTTGTAATTGAAAATTTGGTCAAAATTACATCTTGTAGATGCAGCAGATTTTGCAGGAGAGAATGTAATTATAAATTTTGAATATTTTCGCTCATTTTTACAAGTAATCTTTTATGGTAGATTTGTATTATGTGGTAAAGCACTAAGTGAGCCTAAATGATCAAATTTGTTATTTTGATCTTCTAGCTGGGCAGCTAGATCAAAGGGTTCATGTACATATCTGGCAACAAAAGAAAATTTACAGAAATGTTTTTTGATTATAAGTAACATTAATTACAGAAGCAATCTGAGTGACCCATCTCATGTGACATGTTGGGAAGGAAGCAAAATTCTTCTGGCAATATCAGAATATTGAAAGCACAATCTCATTCATTACAACCTTTTTGAATGATTTTTTAATTCTAAATGAGTCATGCCACACAAAAAAGCTTCTAACTCTATCATGCCAGATATTGCAATGGCCAGTGGCTTGCTTACTTTTATCTCATTGCAGTTATCCTATGAAATGAAAGTTTCAAAATGAATGCATGTTGTACGAATTAATCTCAGCCATTGAACGTGTGTTGATCCAACGATCTAAGTATAGTGGAAAATTTTGTGTAAAAAATATGGTGCCATGGAACCTAACCCTACTCCTTATTATAAAATTTTGACAGATCATAGGCACTAAGCAGAAAATATAGAAAAAAGGGAATGAAGTAAAAAGAGAGAAGAAAACAGGACTTATGACAGAATTATATGTGAACCAAATGATTTTCTAGCTTTCTAGGAGTTTAATATTTGGCCCTCCTAGAAAAATGCTGAGAGATAACATAACATGACAGTATAGACTATAGTATCATGTTAATACAAATGATTCTGGTGAAATTAAGGGTACTTCAGTTGGTTTTTGTGTCATGATCATGTTGATCTGTTATCGGCCACTTCTTTGCCATTTTGATTAGCTTCTTTGGGCTAATCATGTTGTTTCTTGTTTACTAGAGAAGGAGATTTGGAAACGAAAGAGATAAAAGGACTATTAAGGACTATTGGATCTTGAAACTCTGAAATGCTGTCTGCTGGATAGAAGGCTAAAGAAGTGGATTGGATATAGTCACATGGCTATAGACAGTGCCTTGAGCGTTGCTTTCCCATGTTCAGGGACTTAAGGGAGGCAAGCCATCTGATATGTGGGAAAAATTGGATATTAAGGTGGAGCCTTGCTAACTATTTCATTTTCTTCCTACCCGGTGATTTGATGTAAGTAGTAGGCCAAATCTGTCTTGGAAAAATAGTAGCATAAGAAGACAATTGCTCAACTAACTAACAACTGACAATGGCCTACAATAAAAAAAATTGATTCTTAGCAGAAACCAAACACAATAACAAGTCCAGCTATCCCTTTGCTTCGATGATCACATGGATACAAATCCTATCAACCCAACACAAAGAAACATAGGCATATGATGCTGTCTTTTCCTCATCAATTTATATATATAACCAAACTCCCTTTGCTTCTACACAGCACCAATTCACAAGAACTTCTCAGCAAGAAAATAGAATCTCTAGAGCTTATAGTTCCAGTTTCTTAAAAATCACCATTTTACAATCATGATAAACTCAAAAAGGCTCATTCAATTAGCCAGGAAGTGGCAGAAAATGGCTGCAATGAAGAGGAGGAGAGTTTCCTTCCCAAGAAGCAGTGCAGCAAAGAAATCATCAGGTTCTAATAAAGGCCATTTTGTCGTGTACACCACTGATAACACAAGGTTTACAGTTCCATTGGAATATCTCAGCACAAGTGTCTTCGGAGAGCTATTAAGACTGTCTGAAGAGGAATACGGACTTCCATCCGATGGACCTATCACTCTGCCTTGTGACAGTACATTCTTCAACTATGTTATGTCATTGGTTAAAGGATGCATCCCTGAGGATCTAGAGAAGGCTTTGCTAACTTCTCTGTCAACATGTCATTTCTCAGCTTCATCCTCTCTTGCTCCAGGACAAAGCCATCAACTAACACTTATTTATAGCTGTTGAAGAAATCAATTCAAGACTTGGTGTATAAATGTTACAAAGTTTTGATGTAGTATACTCTCTTTGGTTATGTAAATATCAAATGAAATATTTTGTTCCATAATTTCTGTCCCCCAATGAATGGCTGAATTTTACTTCTATCAACTATCTGGTCTTCACTGATATATTAATTTGGTCAGTCAACAATCTTACACACCTGTATTCTTTGACTTGTAATGTTTGGTACAAGATTTGATCTGAAAATGCCAATTTAGTCAGAGTAATGGTTCAACTATAAGTCCATCAACTTTTTGAATGTCTTCTGTTATAACAATTGAAAGCTCCTATACTCCCTTCCATGCCTCGACTGTAACCTTTGCAATGATTCAAGCCAAAATGCACACTAAATGTTTTTATTTTTTTTTTTTGTAGTAAAGGACGGAGGATTCTCCATAAGAATTAATACAGGGAAGGTTAAATGACTAATTGACAACAAACGTGTTGAAAGGACTTGGGAGTAGTGATGAAAGACATGCTATTCTTTATGTTGAACTTTCAATTCATTTTCAAGAAAGGCATGGAAATGTACGTAAGACCGTACTCTTTTCTTTTAATCATGATACAAATTTACTTTGTTATTGTGGTTTAAGGGATTTCTTGAAAAAATCTCCAGCAGATGAAATGTCTTCAGGCCTCACTGTTATATATGTAACGAACACAGTTCCATTGTATTCCAATTTTAGCCTTTCATTAAAAGAACTGCACTGAATATGGTAATATGTAATACTTGTTAATAAGTTGGTGATAATCTGAATATCTTTCTTAAGATGACCAATATACTTCTTATTTTCAAAATTTGGCAGAACACAGGTATTCACCAGAGTATAGGAAAAAGGGGAAAAAAATGAAAACAGAAAATGGGTTTACCTTTATTTGTGAACCAAATGATTTTCTAGCCTTGACAGGAGTTTAATATTTGGTACTGCTTGAAAAATGAACATCGATACGATCAATGATGATATTTCAAATGATTCTAGTGAAATTAAGATTACATTCCTCTGTATCTGTTAAATTGTAGTTTCATATATACTTCCATTGCTTTTCTAACTTCCTAGGTCTGCTTTTGCTTTATGTGCCATGATCATGTTGCTCTGTATATATTTTCCCCTTTGTGAATGTATGTATGAACAGATATGATTGTCTTATATTCTGGATTTTCTGAAATTGTTCTGATCAGTCGGTTTAAAATTTTGCAAGATGCTGGAAACAGCAAAGCCATCATATAACTAGTTAGATTTAGTGGAAACTAGACAACTTGAGAAAATTTGTGTCTCTACATTAAATGTATCAACTATCAAGCTACAGTCTTATATTACAAAAATATAAATCGAATAATTTTCTTTAGAAGCTGCATATAAGTGGTTGTATGTTGCTTTGCTCTTGATGGATAAATGAATTTGCTAAGCAGCGACCAGTAGCTAAGGACATTAGCAATGCCTTTTCTACATCTTTTGCTGCATGCCTTTGGAGCAAAGAGACTACATACTCCATGAAAACTGCATCACATGGCAACGTGATAGGTCCGCTGCTTGGTAGTCCAAACTCGTCTTCTGCCATTTTAAAGAGCTCTCTGATGACGTTGTTTTTCAGATATACCAAGGGAATCACAAAGCGCTTCTCATCTGCAGTGTAGACAACAAAGTGACCCTTTTCAGCTACCAATGATGTGCTGCAGCTCTCTGCATCAGAAACCCCAGTGATTGTTGGGAATGAAATTCTTTTTCGCTTGCTTGCAGCCAGTTTCTGCCACTTCTTTGCCATTTTGATGAGCTTCTTTGCACTAATCATGTTGTTTCTTGTTTACTAAAGAAGAAGTTTTTGGATCTTGAAATTCTGAAATGCTGTGTTTGCTGGATAGAAGGCTAATGAAGTTGATTGGTTTTATAATCACAAGGTATAGAGTCTTAGACAGTACCTTTAATGTTGCTTCTCATGTGCGGTGACTTAAAGAGGCAAAACCATCTGATGGGTGGACAAGAATGGCTATCAAGGTGGAGCCTTGGACTGAGCTATTTAACTTTCTTCCTGCTTGATGGTTTGATGGCTTTCTGGCCCAAAGCCACTAGTGGCTCAAAATCACAGACATTGTCAACCACAGGACTGTAGATTTATTGGTCAAGTGACAAGAAAATGCATATCACTGTTAGCTATAGCTGTCTTGTAAGTAAGCAATCAAATTTTTCTTGGTGATTTTGTTGCATTAGAAATTTTACCTAGTTAAGCTTTTCTGGTGCTGTATCCATTGATAATGGGGACAAACCTTGCGTGATTTGTGTAAGCTGAATAACCAAGGGCCATTTTGTTGTTTACACAAGTGACAACCACAGTTTTGTGGTCCTTCTTCCATATCCTAACAATGTCATCTTTGTATTTAAACTATCTCTGATTATATCAGATTTTATTCATACCTTCATTTTCAAAAAAATAAATAAAAAAACAAACTTCTGATTTTCATGTAATTTGAGGTGATTAATTGTTTTTAACACAGTCTTTAGAATTTATGAATTCCTTTTTTTTTTCTTTCTTTCTTTGAGTACATAAGTAAGATTTTAACTTCATAGGTTTTGCTGTCTTAGTGCTCCAATTTGTATCTTTCTCGTTCACATGGTTTGATCCAGAGGATTTCCCAAAATGACAGACATTTTTAACTATTAATTAAGTGATAATGAGACAAAATTACTTGGATTATAAAATTTAAAAGATTCTTTGCAGAAATCAAGAACTGATTCAGATTTTTAACTACCTTGTAAGTGTTAATAGCTTATTCTATTTTCTTGGTTAACCAAAAAAGACTTGATATTAACTAGTTTATGTCATTTTCACAGAGACATAGCTTTTAAGTACCGAACCTGTCTAGGCAAAATCCTGGCAGAAGAAGACAATTGCTCAACTAACAAATTGAAATTGGCCCTACTCTGAAAATTAGATTCTTATCAGAAACAAAACACAATCACAAGTCTAGACATCTCTTTGCTTCGATGATCACATGGACTTAGATCCTATCAACCCAACACAAAGAAACATGGGCATATGATGCTGTCTTTCC
>JAXCLQ010044827.1:0-20641 GCA_035584115.1 Cedrela odorata | reverse complement strand
AAATATTTTTAAAATAAAAAGTAAGTACAAAACTTAGTGAATAGATGAACATTAGTAATCTGAAAACATTTAAAAGATGAGTAAAAGTATTACCTCAAAAATATGAAATATCACAGCATAATTTTAAATAAATCATTTAAATCAGACAAATACAATATTCGGTTTAAATTCAACATAAAATTGCATATATATATATATATATATTTTCAATTCATGCTCTCATAAAATGAATATATAAAATAGAAACAAATTTTATATCTCAAGTCTGTGGATGTTTCAATTAAAATAAACTGGGCTTGCTAAGAAACTATCCCCTGAGACATCCCCAGTAGACATCTCGAGACTCGGTAATGCGTTTTTTTGTATTCGTATATAAAACAAATTTATTTAGCCCTCTTGTTAGTGTTACTTGGATAAAAGATGTGGTGTAAGACACCAACTTACCCAGAAACGTAACGGCCCTAGTTTTTCAGTCTTACCAGCCCGACCGCTACAGCCTGGTGGGATTTCCTTGTCCACCGATCATAAATCAAACCACTGTGGGAATTTTATCCAAATCCGAAAATATTATCCCACTCCCTTATGCTTTATCTGAGTAAAAGAGGATCAGCTGTACAGACGCATTACCAAGAGCACGATACACCAATTCACAACATAAAATTTATATCACAATTGTCATCAAATACATCATATATCCACAAATCATCATTTTATTTCGAATCACTCATCCACAAAACAGTTTATAAATTTCCCAACATATTTTTCAAAATTACTCTTACTCCATACATATTTATTTTATATATGTAATGCAATCAAAATTCTTAATTTACATAAAACAAATTAATAAATCAACAAATATATTTAACACTTGTTTTTCCCTTCTTCTCCTCTCTCTCTCTCTCTTTTCTCTTTATTCTCTTCCTCTCTCCTCCTTGTTCGGCCACCTTTCTTCATTTTCTCTTCTTTTTCCGGCCACCACTTCCTTTCCTCCTTGCCTGATTTGCTCGATTTCACCTCCCTCTACCAAAACCCACGACCAAATCTTTCTTCTCCTCCCTTTTACGTATTTTGCTTCTTCTTACTTTGTCTCAATTTTTCTAGAAATATAAATAATTATTTAAATAAGTAAAGAGAGTTAAAAGAAAAAAAAGAAAATATGCTTTACCTTTTTAACCTTTCTTTTCTTTCTTTTCCTTTGATTTTTTTGGTCTTTTTACTTTTTCTTGATTTTCTTTTCCTTTCTTTGTCTTAACCGTATGATCCTTATCTCCAATTTCCTTTCTTTAACTCATGGCTATTCTAAAGAATTCCTTAAAAAATATATATAATATATTTTGGGCCATTATTAAATGTACCCTTGAGCTAAAAATTTGACTTCTTATTCCCTTTTTATATGGGCTTAAATTTTGGGTTAATTTATACTTATATATATATATATATATATACCATACTCTGCCCAAATCAAAATAACCTTATGTAATTAAATCTTAAAATTTATTTCTCATTAAATTCCCTACAACATTAACATTATATAACCCTAATGCATTGTCAATATACTAAAAATTATGGAATAATAAATATGGTAATCACATACTTAAGTACATATGTATATATCTATAACGTTTTATGCCTTTTCCATGTTAAATATATGAATATATGCAAAACTTAAATAAATTATCTCAAAACCTAATATGGCAAACATTGTCATTAATTGAAGAAGAGAAAATTTGATAAATCTAGTTCATATTGGAAATTTTGGATTTTACTATACTCAAGTCGTTATCTAATAGATCATCATCAATATTTGAACATGTATCATAATATGAAGAGTTTTGATCTAGAGAAATTTTCTCATTTTCTCGTTTTCCCATGAGAGTGAAATTTGCTTGCTCGGTTTCCAATGATGAAAAGCTTTCTTCGCTAAAGGAGTCATTCCACATCATTTTCAGAGCTTTCTTCTTTTTCTTGTTCTTCTTATATTTTCTTAGTGGACATTCCGGTCATGTATGCCGCTGTTTCTTGCACTCATAGCAAATGATTTCTCTCCCTTTTTTTTTTTTCAAAGCTTTTCTTGAATCCATCCTTTCTTAGATAGTCCCTTCTTTTCTAATTTCTTCCCTTGAACCCTTCTTTGTTGAAGAATTTTCTGAATTTTCTGAATTTTCTGGCCATGAAAAGAAATTCATCATTATTGGAATCTTGTTCACTTTCGTCTTCATTTTCTTCATTTTTGGTGCTCTTTAGTACTATGTTTCTTTTGCCCTTTTCTTTGTGCTCATCATCATTTCGTCTACCTTCAAGCTCATACATCATAAGCAATCCGAGAAGTTCCTTGAGAGATAAGGTTCTTAAATCCTTTGCTTCCCTAATTGCCATAACTTTAGCTTCCCAACTTATAGGTAAACTCCTTAGAATTTTTGTCATGATATCTGCATTTAAGTAAGATCTATCAAGAGCTTTTAAATCATTAGTAATGTCAGTAAAATGAGTAAACATGTCTTTTTATGCTTTCGTGTAGTTTCATTTTAAACAATTCGTAATCATAAACTAATATACTAATTTTAGAATCCTTAACTCTACTAGTTTCTTCATGTGTGACTTCTAACATGACCCAAATTGATTTGATCATTTCACATCCTGAAATCTTATTGAATTCGGCTCTATCTAAGGCATAATCAAGAATGTTCATTGCCTTTCCATTTAAAGTGAACCTATTTCTCTCTTCAGAAGTTCATTCCCTTTTTGGTTTTAGTTTTCTCTCTCTAGTGATTTCATCCACAATTGTGGGTGGATAGTACTCATCTTCTATTAAATTTAATATTTCAAAATCTAATGTTGATAAGAAGATTTACATCCTCTTTTTCTAATAAGCATAATCTGCTCCATTGAAGAATGGTGGTCTATTTGTAAATTGTCCATCTATTATTTGTGTAAGTTTACTGCTAGATGCCATTTTAATATATTCCTCAAGGTTTTGAATCCTATTTAATTAAGTTAGGCTCTGATACCATTTGTTAACCCAATTCGCAACACCCAAGAAGGGGGTGAATTGGGTTTTTAAAATTTACCAATTAAAATCGTATGCAATACAATGCAACAATAAAACAATATTTAGAGAGAGAGATACAAACGCAGTTTTATAGTGGTTCAGCAAATCTTAGCCTATGTTCACTCTCTTGGATACAAATCACTTCCACCGAGGTTAAACTAACTTCTTGTTTTGACAGGATAAGAGAAACCCAGTACACTCCTTCTGAGGTGAAGGGAAACCTTACAACTTCTTTTCTATGGATGAAAGCAACCTAAAGTAATCTTCTTTAGTACGAGTGAAGATTTACCCAATATCAAATTACAACTGTATATTGGATTTTTGCTCTTACACTGAAGTGAATATTTCAATATACTCTCACAAGAAATTCTTCTCTTACACAAGATTTGAAAGATTTATATTAGAGAGAGAAAGTTCACTGTTTATGTATAAAATTATTGTTTAAAGATTTCTGTTGATATTGCTTGCAAGTGATCGTTCTATTTTGCTTTACTATGTATCTTTTATTTATATTCATCCTTTTTGTGAAGAAACAATTGTACAACGATTTGATTTTGTGCATTTATTATTCACCATTAATGCTGTAGAAGTTACCGTTAAGCTTTAAAAGCAGAGAAAGTATTGATCCCTTTCTCCATGTATCGATCTCTTTAAATGAACAGTACGATTTGCATTCTGAGTTACATTCTGTTTTATGTTAGAGCTATTTCTGAGTTTTAGTGTATCGATTTGTTGATACAGGATATTGATCTGGTCTGCTTCGTAATTATTTTCCAACTCTCTAGAGAGTCCATGTATCAATCTCTTCTCTCCATGTATCAATCTAGTTGCTTCTGTAATTATTTTAAAACTCTCTATGAAGACCATGTATCAATCTCTTTAACTCTGTGTATCGATCTGGTTACCTTTGTAATTATTTTGCAACTCTCTGTAAAATCTATGTATCGATCTAGTTGCCTCTGTAATTATTTTGCAACTCTTTGTGAATACCATGTATCGATCTCTTTAACTTCGTGTATCGATCTGGTTACCTCTATAATTATTTTGCAACTCTCTTTAAAATCTATATATTGATCTATTGATCTCCATGTATCAATCTCGTTGCCTCTGTAATTATTTTGTAACTCTCTGTGAAGGCCATGTATCGATCTCTTCTCTCCATATATCGATCTGGTTGCATTGGTGATTTCATCTAAAGCTACTGTCTCAGCACATATTGATATCCTCATTTCTTTGTATTGATCCTTCTTGATGTATCGATCTGTTATTATTTTTGTATCAATCTAATTTCATCTGCAGGCTTTTTAATACACTTTGACAAAAATTTGTTAAGGAATAATTTCAAGCATATTCATACATGTATTTGAGATACATTTGGGACCTTTTTATTTTCCTTAGTAATTATAAAAAATATATAAATATTAAAGTTTGATATCATTAATTTTTCTCATGATATCATCAGATATTTCTAAGATATTCATCCAAGAGTAATGCCCATAGAGTGTTTAACAAAAGAACTCAAGTTGTGGAAGAAGCTGTACATGTCACTTTTGATGAATTTGATCCCGATTTGGCTAAATTAATAGCAAGAGAAAAAGAAAAAGAAATTGAAGTTATAGAGAATATGGAAACTTTAAACTTAGCAAATGCCTCTAAAGAAAATGTTGAAGAAGTTCTTGAAGAAGAACAATCTTCACATGATTTACCTAAAGCTTGAAAATTTGTCAAAAATCATTCAAAGAAACAAATCATTTGAGATCTTTCTCAAGGAATTCAGACTAGAAGAAAAGCTAAGGAGTTTCCTCAAAATATAAAGGAAATTTAATATTTAGCCTTTGCATCTCAAATAGAACCAAGTCACATTGAGAAAGCTTTAAAGGATGAAAATTGGTTAATGACTATGCAAAATGAGCTAAACCAATTCTAAATGAATGAAGTATGGACCCTAGTACCTAGACATAATGATCATTCAACAATTGGTACTAAGTGGGTGTTTAGAAACAAACTTGATAAGAATGGTTCAATCACTAGAAACAAAGCTAGACTGGTTGCATAAGAGTATAGTCAAGAAGAAGAAATAGATTATGATGAAACCTATGCACTAGTAGCTAGACTAGAAGTTATTAGAATGCTCTAAGCCTTTACGTGTTTATGAATTTTAAATTTTATCAAATGGATGTTAAAAATACTTTTCTAAATGGTTTTATAAATAAAGAAATCTATGTAGAACAACCTCTCGATTTTGAATATTATAAATTTTCAAATCATGTTTACAAACTCACAAAGGCACTTTATGAACCTATTTCATGGTATCTCTAATTACATAGGTAGGGTTACCATCACTTTTGTCTTATATTTTAAGCAGAAGTCTTATCCCCCTCGACATACTTTTCATTAACCTCCTATTTAGTGATTTTGTTAGAGGATCGGCCAAATTAAACTCTGACCTTACAAAATCTAGGCTCATTACCCCTAATTCGAGCAGCTGCTTTATGATATTGTCTCAAAAGAATATGTTTGCTTTTCCCATTATAAATTTTACTTCTAGTTTTAGCTATAATAGCCTGACAATTACAATGTATAGCTACAGAAGTAGGAGGGTGAGGCGTTATGAGAAGATTTGTTAAGAAATTTCTTAGCCATTTAGTCTCATAACATGCATTTTCTAAGGCTATTAGCTCAAACTCCATAGTAGACCGAGTTAAACAAATTTGCTTAGTAAATTTCCAAGACACTGCACCTCCACTAAAAGTAAACACATAACCACTAGTGGATTTAATAGAATTGGATTCTGAAATCCAATTTGCATCATTGTACTATTCTAGCATAAGTGGAGATGATCTATATTTAAGTCTCTAATCTATAGTGCCTTTTTAAATATCTTGCAACTCTTATTAAAGCAGTCCAATGATTCATACTTGGATTTTGAGTATATCTACTCAATCTACCGACTGCCAACAGTATATGCTATGTCAAGCCTAGTATTATTTACCAAAAATATTAGGCTTTCTATAGTTTGGGCATATTTATTTTTATTCACACTATGTTCTAAAATTTTATTATTATGAAAATTAGAATCATAAAGAGTAGAAACAGACTTATAATCATAAAATTCAAATTTTTTAAGAAAAATTTCAAAATAATAATCTTGCAATAACATGAGACCGTCATTTATTTAGATAATTTTAATGCCCAGAATAAGGCTTGCTTCTCCCATATCTTTCATGTCAAAAATAGAAGCAAACATTCTCTTAGTCTCATTTATCACTTGCTTGAACTAAAAATAAGCATATCAACATAAAGACATATAATCACATATGTGTTAGTATTTATGGTTTTGAAGTAAACACATTTATCTAAATTATTACTCAGATATCCATAACATACTAAGACTTGATCAAATTTTTCATGCCACTGTTTTGGTGCATGTTTTAAGCCATATAATAACTTAATTAATTTACATACTTTATGCTCATTTCCTAGAATAAAACAACCTTTTGGTTGTTACATATAACGTTTTTTTTTATCTAGATCTCTATTTAAGAATGCAATCTTTACATCTATTTGATGGATATGTAAATCATGTATTGCAGCTAATGCGATAAGAACTCTAATAGATGCAATTTTTGATATTGGAGCATAAGTATCAAAACAATCTATGCCTTTCTTATGAATATATCATTTGGCAACTAATCTTGCCTTATACTTATCAATAGAACCATCAGCTTTAAACTTCTTTTTGAAAATCTATTTACATCCAATAAATTTTGTACCTCATGGTAAATCAACTAATTCTCAAACGTGATTGCTCATAATTGAATATAGTTTATTGTTTACTGCTTTTTTCCAAAGTGATGCATCTTAGGAAGTCATTGCTTCTTCAAAGGTTTGTGGATCATTTTCTATTAGAAATACATAAAAGTATTCACCAAAACTAGTAGCAGTTCTTTCATTTTACTTCTCCTTGATTTAGAATCTGAACTCTCTAGATGATCACTTACTGAAACCTTTAATGGTTGAAGCTTTTCTATTACAATCTTCTTTGAAAAAAATAGTTTCAAAAAACTCAGCGTTTTTGGATTCAATAATTACATTAACATCATATAAGTTACTTCCATTTGGAAGAATTAAGAATCTATAAGCTGCAAGACACCCCCACACTTTGAAGTAAAATAGATTAGGCTTATAGCCTTTCTACAACTCAAAATGTGTCTTTCTAGTCTTTTTGTGAGAACTCTATTCTTAATGTAACATGCAGATAAAATAATTTTACCCCACAAATTTAAAGATACTCCATAACTTATCAACATAGTATTTACCATGTCTTTTAATTATTTGTTTTTCCTTTCACTACACCATTTAATTAAGGTGAATAAGGTGGGATTATTCCATGAATAATACCATTATCTTTATAATAACTATCAAAATCATTAGAATCATACTCACCTCCTTGATTAGTTCTTAATTTTTTAACTTTCTTATCAAGTTGATTTTCAATCTCGTTTTTATAGATCAAGAATTTTCCAAAAGCCTCATCTTTATTTCTCAAAAGATACACTTTTGTGTATCTTCAAAAATTATAAATAAAGGTAATATAATACATTTTCCCTCCTCTTGTTATGGTTTGTTTAAGATCACTAAGATCAATATGGATCAAACTGAGAAGCTCATTCTCTCTTTTCAAAATAATCTTGTTTGATTTCTTTGTAGACTTAGATTCTACACAAACTTCATATTTATTTTCATTTGTCAAATTTAAGTTTAATAACAAACCATATTATTCTATTTTTCTTAATATAAGAAAATTTTACATAACCCAATCTACCATGCCATAAATCAATAGAATCAACAATATAAGCAGAAGAAGAAGCATGTTCATTAACGATAACATCAAGTACACTAAATTTAAATAGTTCACCAGAACTATAACCTTCTCCAACAAATGCCTCATTTTTGGTCATTACAATTTTATTACTCTCAAAGACACTTTCAATCATGCTTTTCCAAGTACAAATATAAAAATTAAATTATATTGAATATTTAGAACATATAATACAGTGTTAAGAGAAAGAATTTTTCCTGATGTGAGCTTGAGAAGAACTTTCTCCTTGCCTAAAACTGGTGTGGATCCAGAATCTCCAAGATAGATAAACTTTTCTCCTTTTATTGGTGCATAATCATAAAACAGATTTTTGTCACCACATATATGTTTAATAGCTCCAGAATCAACAACTCAATCTTTGTTCCGATAAGAAATTATATTTGCCTCGGAGACCACAACGGCAACGATAATTTCATCACCTCCCTCAACCAAATTGGCTCTAGGAGGATTTTTGTCTCCTTTTTGAACCCTATGCCCACATTAGTTAGCATAGTGCCCAGATTTTCCACAAACATTAACACTATGCCTTCTTTTTAAAGTTGGGGTTTTTTATTTAAAAAAATCTATTTTTGTTTAAAAATTACTTATTTTTCTCGTGAGAAGGTTTATTTTCAACAACATTTGCCTTAGAATTAAATTCATTGGCTCTTTCAACTTCATCTCTGAACATTTTTTTCTCCTCAATTCTTATGTGGACAATTAAATCCTTGAGTCTCATACGTTTCATCTTATGCTTCATATTATTTTTAAAACATCTCCATGACTCCGGAAGTTTTTCAATTAAACAACCAACTATAAAAGATTCTTGAAGATTAATATCTTCATTTTTCAAATCATATATTAAAAAATGGTAGTCATAGATTTGAGAGGAAATATCCTTATCATCGTTTATTTTAATATTTAAAAAATTACCTATGGTATACTTTTGAGATCAACCATCATCAACAATATGCTTTTTCTTCATTAATTTTTAAATTTTAAAAACAGATGTATACTTGCAATAGATATCATAAAGTTTAGTTGAAAGCGTATTGAGAATGGTGTGTCAACATATCTTATTTTTGACAATTCATTTCTTTACCTCTTGGGTATAATTACAAGTATCTTCTATTGGTGGTCATATTTTGAGGTAGTCCACAAATTGAAGACACCCAAGGCATCAAATGCAAAGCAAGGGAAGGCTGCCTCTTTGTGGACGAAACTCAAAAAAATGTTTTGACTGAAAAAGTATATTACCCTTTCTCAGCCAGCCGTCTTTGTTGGGTTTATGAATGTCTATTGAGCATTAATTTCTATCGGTTAATACGAGCTTTTAAATTATTTTTTCATATATCGCATTACTTCACGGGACAGGTGGAGGCTTTGAGTGCACCATATTTTTACATAATTTATTTCTATTTACAAGATAGTTCAAATGTATGTTAAAACTTGTATGAGAAAGAGGTTCTCCTAAATATATTCTTACACTATGATTGAAATTATGTATCAAAACTTGAGTTAAAAAAAAAGTATAATATTAAAAAAAATAATAATAATTCGTCCGGGTTGCGCAGGGCCATATTGTCAGCAGTGTAGGCAAAGAATTAAAATAAAAAATCATATGAAGGAAACGCAAAAAAAAATTAAACCAACCAGCGTTATCTGTCACTTCAACAAACTAGAGCATGTCGATAATAGCTTGTGTTGTCTATTTAAACATCATTTGTATGATCCGTTACGCATGCTCGTATTGGAGCATGTACCAAGACCAAACTATTCAGATGTTGAAGAGAGTAAGCAACTTCTCCCTATTCTCGGATTCCATTAGTGAACCAACAACCGATCTCACCACCTCCGCCAACAGAACTCTCAGCATCAGCAGCGACCGATACAATTTAGTTTCCACCACTACAAAATTAGGCGGGCAATCCTGTAGTGTCTAAGATGTTCAATTGGAGGCAATCTAGCCAGAGCATTCATTCTGAGGAGACTATTTCATCTTTTGATCGAGGTTTACAGCGCGTGAAGGATATATTTGGCTCCTCCCAAGATTGGACTAATTTCATCCAAAACAATAATCAAACTAATACGCCAAGTCAACCAGCTAGATCAAACCCACAAGAAATCTTGCAAATAGTGTCTACGCTGGCGTCTGTACAAAGTACTTAAGTGTCAATCAACTCAAGAAAATGTTTTACTGAACATGTATTAACTTTCTTAACCGTCTTTGTTGTGCTGAGGTTATGTATATCTATTATGTACTTCTATAGGTTAAACACGAACTTTTAAATTGAATTTTCTGTATTAATACAACTTTCTCTGCACTACACAATTTTACTATTTAAAATAATTTGTTTATATCTTTTAATTAAAATAGTTTATAAATAAACTGAGATTGGTTATTGTTTTCAATTTCTTCAGGCCATCTCTCAACTGCCACTAACATATGCTTAGATTACTGTCAGCATAGTTCGAATGTTCGTTTATAAATAAAGTTTAAAATTTTTTTTTTTTCCTGTATAATAAAACATCAATCCTTTATTTATATTAATTGTTTTTTGGATACTTAAAAATCGTATCGAAGTTATCACTAAAATCCTCATATAGCTCCTCAAGTGTAGATGCATGTGAGAGCATTCATTTGCTCGATGGATGTGAACTTGTTAGTCAAGTTCTTATAAATAAAAAACTGTAACGAGATTAACGTGAAAACAAGAGCGAAATTATAAATTATGAGAATTAAAATATAAAAATAAAATAAAATTAATAGGTCAACTTTTTAATAATATTTTATAAATTATGGGGTTGAATGTTTATATTTTTCAAAGATTGATAGTTCAAGTGTTAAGAAAACTAAAATTAGTATGCAAATAATTTATAAGTTTAGGGTTAAATATTTATTTTTTAAAGTTATAAAGACCAAAATATAAATAAGTATAAATTTGATTTAAATTATAAAAATATTATATATGAATTTAAAAATATTATAGCCTAATATAACTCTGCCCTGCGTGTAAGCTTATTGTATTTGAATGTGAAATTGATTTAATTAGAGGTACCCATCTAGAAGTTTTGGTTGGTTTGTCTTCACAAGTTGAAAAAGATAGAGAGGTTAATTTATTTGCAAACATAATCCATTTTTAAAAAAAGGGGAGGCTCAAGAAATAGAATTAGTTCTCACAAGTTTTTGATATATATTTTCAAACCACCTGCCATAATAAATTTAAAAACGACCCCCCATATTCATGTACAAATTTTGATACACATTTTTAATACTAAATAAATTATTTTTAAAAAAAATACAGTGCACTTAGGAAACATTTGGTAGTATGTACTATACAGTATTAAAATAAATAAATTAGGTTCTGTTGAATTGAATTATAGTTTATTATAACATATTTAGTGTAGGGTAATATTCAATTCATATTTTAATATTTTTTATTGTATATTCATATTAATTAATAGTATTTTTAATTAATTATTAAGACATAAAAACTTTCTTTCGCAACCATTATTTTTATTGTTGATAGTGTTTGACCGTCGTCAACTACTAGCCATTAAAGTCTGTTTAGATCAGCGAATACACCGTTAGAATCTTCGTTTCATTGTCTATCCAATTATACAAAAGTTATCGATGGTAAACTCATCGTTTTTTGAGAAATTTAAGTCAAAATTTTGGTCAACCAAAAAAATCATCGTCCAACGACAGAGGGGGAATGCACACCAACTACCGTTTTCTTCGTCATTGATCGATTTATAAAATGATGGTGGTGGTGCCCGTTCAATACGGACAGCGTGGGATCAGGTTTTAATCGAATACCTTCGAATCTTATAAAATCTCAATACAAAATTCTTCCTAAATCCATAATAAATTTGTTATTTTATTATTATATAAAATCTTAATACCAAATTTTTCTTAAATTTATTATCGATATTTTATTATTATATATAATCTTAATATCAAGTTTTTCTTAAATCCGTAATGAATTTGATATTTTATTATTAAATCTATACGAATTTTGATAAATTTTTATAATATTTTCTATTTTTTTAACTATATTTGTATTAGTATGAAATATTAAATTTAAACTTATAACATGTTTAATTAAAATTATAAATTTTCAGCTTTAATTCAAAATAAAACACGCCACTCACATAAAATATCAAGTCCATCAATATAAAATAAAATTGATCACAATAATTCTGTAAAAAAATATACAATTATTTTATAAATTCATACATAAAATATTATAAATCTAAAATAAAACTCTATAAACTCATGAGTATCCATTTAACCTTAATATATATCATTATATTACAAAATTACAATATCATATGGCATGATAAATTGATCAAGCAATATTCAGAGGATCATACATTCTCCATGTGAAGATATATTTCGGCATTGGAAAATTCCTATTAATGCCATAAACAATTTTTCATATTTTTAACATCACAAAAATAAAAAGAGAAGTGGGATAACCATACTTTATACTCTAACCGATTAGTATACTTTAAATCTCTACACTAATTAACCTTACAACACTTAAGAGAACTAATCTCTAAATTTATTAAACTAAAAATTACATACTCATAATTTTCACTAAGTTAATTTCACATTAAAGCACAAAGAAAAACATAACAACTTAGAAAAATAATGAAATAAGAAGAAAAACAAAAATTGTCAAAGTTTTCTCTATTTTGGCATGAAAAAGAGTGATGTCCAACTAAAAATATTAAAAATATATAGCAAACCCTAAGTCTTGTTAATGATGATTTTTGTTTCCTAAACCTAAAAGTTGAAGGGAATAGTGACCAAAGCACGACGCACGAGATCGATTCCCGAGCGCACTCCGACCAAAAGCAAGGAAGAGGAGGAGAGCCATTGTCGTCACATGGCAAGTGTAGAAAGGCTCACCCAAAAACTATAAACATGGCTATATGTGGATTTTAAAATTTTAAACTTTTTAAACAAAATGATTAACACATAAAAGTACACATACCTTAAATATCGATCTCCGGAACAAGTTACTCGTTAGCTTGAGAGCATGTCACATGCATATTGGATTGATAGCAATAGGTTCCAGTTACCCGGATTCGTGAATAGAAACTTTGAACAAGTTTTCTAGATCTAGAAAACTTCTAGTTATTGTGGAAGAAAAGGAAACCCATGAAAACGATTTTTCATTTCTTTCCTCTCTTTGCTTTCTCTCTCTATTCATCTCTTTCTTCTCTTTTTGATTTCGTTCAAAACAAAAACCTCACACTCATTTACCAATGGAGTCTTAGCAGAGAGGGGAGAAGAAGAAGAAGCACAGTGTAGGTTTCTCTCTATTCCCAATTGTGAAAACCTAACTCCTTATATGCATGCCTCTCATCCAAGCCTTTGGTTCAAAAACAACACAATGGATTCCACGTGACAACTTTTCTATGGATGGGTTCCAAATCCAATCCCATTTCATTAATCTAATTAATGAAATATAAATATCTTGCATATTATAATATTAATCATATTAATATATATATATATATACACATTTGTATTTATGTTTTAAGTGAGAGAGGGTGTATTATTTTATTTATACAATATAAATAAAATATAATGATTATATTTTAAATATTATATCATATATAATTAAATGTAATCATCACTTAAAATGTTTGTCATTTAAACATTAAATACAAACAAACACTTGGCAATATTACATAATATCATTTGTCAAACAAGAATCCAATTGATCAATAATAAATAAACTATTTATTTATTAATTTCCTTATGACAAAATATATTTTTCTTAGTTTTCATATTTTCGTAAATCTTATTTATGTAGTCTTAATTATTACCAAAATATTTTCACGCACATGTGTACTAGCACGTCTTGGCCACGAAATTAATTCTTTACAATAAAGAATTAAATTGTCATCCGATCAAGTATCATAACAATATTATTAATTAATTTAATGAATATTGTATATGGTAATAACCATTATCATCAAGTAACCGATATGTGTGTGACCGTCTGGATCCACCGTGAGTTGGACATGAGCGGATACGAACCATTTTGCTTCACTTCAGTACAACTCCTTTGCATCCGAAGTTTCCAATAATCATACACAACCTCTAGTAAGATGCCACGACCCCCAAACACTAATGAATCCATATAGTCGTACGGGCATATAGTAAAGTCCCTCTATTGTGACTTCCAATCAAGTACGGGTTATAAAATAGTCAAAGTCCTAACTCGATCACAGGAATAGAATCTCAAATCATATACGGGATTCATGTTTCCAAACACACCTTTTCAAAAACACGTACTCTGACCAGATATTTCATTTTCCTTTTATGACGACTCTACCTAAGATCTCAAGCTCAAGTATCTGAGCTAGTAAATTTCATATTAGTCATCACTTATCCTCATACACCAAGAACACATTGCCAACAAGTTTCTTTCATCAGGTGTGGCTAGCTTGGTATAATATACACAAGTAAACGATGTGTCATAATACAGATGGCAGCTGTGACACCTCAAGTCAAAAGACTAGTGGTACACTAATACAGCTGTGTAAAGTATCATTGACTATAGATAATCATCTATGTGATTCGTCACGTTTAGTCATGCTCAATAATATATTCTCCAATGCATCACTCATATTTATGCTCTTGTGACATGAGACTCATCACCCAACTATTAACATCCAATACTAATCCTTGGCAACATCAAATATACCAGTCACGTAATATCATAGTTTCATATGTCATCACTTCAATCGGAAACTGATTCAGATGTATTCAAATCAAAACTCTATACTCATATCTATAATTCCTTGCAGATAGAGTCATGACATCATAATATATCACGAGATCTTATTCTGCATTATTTATTTATTAAAGCAACTGTAAATGCAAAATGATATAAATGTCATTTTATTAATCATAAATAACTTTATAATTAATTACAAAAATATTTATATATAAAGAATGATATCCTTGAACTATATGACACGGTTGATCCTAGGACATATCTCCAATAAAAGGAAAAAATCTTTTTAAATAGGAAGGATTATCTTCTAAATAAAACACTTGTTTCTAAATAATTTTTCTTTCCTTCAAGTAGTAAAATTGCTAACATAAGTTTTTTTAGTTATGCTTGAAGTCCATACTTTGCCTAAAATAACTAGTAGACTCGAAATCTTTTGACGTGAAGAATAAAATTTTGATTTACAATAAATTGTTCAGTTTATTACAACAAAAGCGTACAACAAAAATATATTTCTAGAATAATACCAACTTGTACCATCTTTGTAAACCCTAATAGTTTCTGTCAAGTCTCCATTCAAAAAAGTATTGTTCACATCGGCTTGTCTTAGTTCCCAATTATTAATTACTAATAAACTGATAATAATTTTTATTGTCGAAGCTTTTATGACAAGGTTGTTGCTCTTATTGTAAACTAGGCCAGGTGTTTGGTGAAACCCCTTTGCTATAAATCTTGTCTTGTATCTTGATATTAACTCGTCTAAATTTTGCTTCACTTTATATACCTATATGTTTCCAATAAATCTCATTTCTGATGTACATGGTACCAACGACTAGGATTTGTTTTCTATTAAGGCTTGAAATTCCTCTTTCATTACTTGATTCCATCTAGGATCTAAGAGTGCAACTTTACCATCTAGTGGTGTTTCTGTTGTGGCAAGTTCTATGATGAAGCTTGCATAGATTTTTGGTTTAAAGATTCCAACCTTACTTCTTGAATTGGTTGTGGTACTTGTATTTCTAATGGTGCATTTGGTTTTGTTTCAGTGTCTGAGAGGGAAATGCTTATGGCTTGTTCAAAATCTGAAATATGTGAATGTGACAAGTTATTTTCAAGACTTTGGTAAGCGTATTTTACTATTGTTAAAGTGTCAATTTGTAGTTCATTATCAAATGTGTTCATGTTTTCGATTGATATACATAGTTGAGATTAAGTTATGTGAAATTGGCTAAGTTGAATAACTCAAGTGACCGTAAGGTATGAGTACTTTTGAAGAAATTGTCATTTAGAAAAGAAAATGATATTTCATTAAAGGTAACGTGTCTAGCTATTTATACTCTTCTTGTATGATGCAAACACAAATAACCCGTATGAAATGCACTAAGTCCCAATAATACACACTTTGACCTATGAAAATCAAACTTTTGGTTGTTGTATGGTTTAAGAAAGGGATAATATTCACATCAAAATATTTTAATTAAGGTATAATCTAGTTTGATGTGAAAGAGAGCTTTAAATGATGAAATTTCTTTCAGAATTGTTATTGCTAATCTGTTTATGAGATTTAAAGAATTCCCACCAAAATTTCATAGGCATGTCTGCTTGAGCTAACAATGTAAGTCCTATCTCTATAACGTGTTTGTATTTTCTTTTAACTTTTCTATTTTGGTGGTGAGTGTGTGGGCAAGTGTATCTCATGGCTATCCCTTCTTGTTTGATGTAAGTTTTAAAAATTAAGAATTCACCTCCCATGTCACATTGAAAGTGTTTGATTTTCTTATCAAGTGTGTTTTCAACTTGTTTTTTGAATGTTTTGAAGATGTTGAGTGCTTCACCCTTGATGATTAGTAGATAGATCCAAGTAAAACAAGCCTTACATCTACAAAGGTAATGTAATATCTATAGCCTTGGTTAGAAGGAATTGGTGATGCCCCCCAAAGGTTAGAATGAAGTGAGGTTCTATATTTTTGAAATCAAGTTTATGAGATTTACATAGTTGACATGCATTATAGAAGGAAAAATCTTAGTTTTCATTGATATTCAAATAAGTACAACCTGATATGCTCTTTTTAAGTGCTAAGAAATAAGGTGACTTAAACTTCTATGTCATATATTCCAATCATAATGTGCACTTATTTTCTTACTAACTGACTCTGAAACATTAGACCATAAAGACGACATTAACTCTGGACTTTTAATGATTGATTTTTTGGATTGAACTAAGGAAATTGAAATTGATGATGTGTTGTGACTGGAAGGACAATACAATAATTGATAAAGCTCATCTTCAGCCACTCTTTACAGCAGAATTCTTTCACGTCTTTTGTCTTTTATCACACAAATTTTTATCAAATTTAATGTTAGTATCATTGTCAACAATTAACTTAGATATGCTAATAAGATTCTTTGTTATTGCAGGTACATGTAAAATGTAATTCAGAAACTAATGCTTGGTGGTTTATAGGTGCAAAATAAACAGAATTGAATGAACAACATGAGAAATAGTGAGTTTGTTTTCATTACCTATTGCCAACTGGTCAATGCCTTTGTATTTTGTGTCAATGCTGAGGTTTTTCAAATTATTGGTGACATGATTAGGTGCCCTGTTGTCATATACTAAAATGGAACTGTTGCACTTTTTGGTGCTATAACATAAGCCCATTTCTTATCAGTTTTTACAGTGACTGTAGGTGTCAACTCTTTGTTGAACCAATGCTAACAAGATACAGCTACATGTCCAATCTTATTGCATATTTAGCAGGTAGGCTTGAAATTTTCCTTGAGTATGTTCTTGCCCATTCCTTTGGCTTGAAGAGTCCCTCCAAACTGATTCTAGTAGCTTGAGTGTTGATTTTGGTCGATATTTTTGTATCTTAGCCAATTTCTTCTTTGGTAATTATTGTAGTTTGATTGAGCAATGTTTGTTGAGTAATTTGGTAGCAGGCTAACACATTCTGTAGACAAGTTATTTTCTACTATACTCTCATGACTTAAAAGCATTGAATATACATCATGAAGTGGCAACTTTTCTACTCTTGAGGTGATATTCACTACTGCTGGGTCACATTTAGGACCCAATCCTTCCATCAAAAACATAGCCAATTCATTATCTGTCACTTTGTTACTAGTAGAACTGAGACCTTCGACCAATGACTTCATCTTGACATAATAGTCATTCATGGTCATTGCTTCTTTTTTGGTGTCCTCAATTTCTGCTCTTAGTTGTATTAACCTAGTTATGGTTCGTGCAGTGAAAAGCTTCTCCAAGTCAACCCATAACTCATGTAAGTTTCTACACTCCATGATTGAGCCAAGAACTCCTTCTATCATAGAAGAAAGTAGCCAACTCATTAAGGTTTGGTATTGTCTTTCCCACACTTTGGTAATCTGTGCTTTCAGTTGTGATGATATTTTGCTCCTGATCAATACTCATAATCATGCACTTAGGGATTTCTTTATTGCCATTAATGAGGTTTTCCAGTTTGTTTGCTTAAATGCTAAGCAAAACTTGGGTTTTCCATAAAAGGTAGTTTGACTTGGTGAATTTGATGGATGTCGTAAAGACAAAATATATATTCGTTTGAGTCATTGAAATAGTGTTCAATAGTGGTGGGTTGCTACTTAATGCCATTAAAGATTACCCCTGATACTAAGTTAAAAGAATAGAAAAATAAGATATATATTTCAAAGAACACTTTTTATATATTGTACATCACCACACTAAAGCAAAGTTACAATGAACGAAACTTTTTATATACAACATTGTGTGGTCTTCAAGAAATTGTGATTTACAGCCTGTAAATTGTAAATATTTACATTAGTCAAGAAAAATTGTTGCATAAAAAAGCAGCTTGTTGTCCTTTTCTTGGTGATGTGCTTAATCTTTGCAGTGACTGTATTTGCAGAATTTTGGTACTGATCTTTTGTCTTGTCTTGGTGATCTGCTTGATTTATGCAGTAACTATATTTGCAGAATTCTAGTACAGGGTTTTTGTCTTCTTCTGCATTCTCTATCTTCTCCAAATGATGGGCTTGTGCTTTGTTTATGATTGGGCTTTCTTAAACTAGAACTTGGGCCTGAGTTTTGGAGTAAATGATCCTCCTTAAGCCCACTTGCTTAAACACTGTCTGCATCAAACATGTTATAACATAGTCCAAAGATGTGCGAGCAAGGAGAGCAGTGTGAAATTGACGTCTTCATTGTTTTTAGAAAACAAAACTTACAACAGGAAACAAAAACAATGCTTGCAACATGAAACATCAACTAAACAGCATCTAAAAAAATATTTTAATTTGGTAAAAATCAAACTCTATTAGAGATCTGTTACCATATTATTAGTCGAACAGATTAACTCTAATTAGTGCATATCACTAATCAGTGAGAATACTCCATTTGAAGGCATATATGTGCAAAGAATTTCACATCCTAACTGTCAGTGCGTGCATAATCATCTATCTAATCGTAGACTGTTATAGATTATCTGTTGTATATTGATATTATTGTCCGATGTAAACTTGTTATTGTATTACTTCTATTGAGTTCAATAAAATATACATCTTATTTTAAACGAAATAAAAACAAATAAATAGAATAAAAGATAGAAATAAAACCAAGAATATAACATGGCCCTGATCAAAGTAACATCTTTTCATTCCTTAAAATCTCTTCTCTTCAAGTTCTATTGGAATAAAGGAATCTTTCGTATACATTGGCAAGACCAAAAAAGAATCAAGAATATCGACCAAAGTAAATATTAACTTGAAAAATTTAGTCCTCGAATGATTTACAAACTACACGTGTACGAGTCAAGCCGGAAGATCAAAAACTCAAAAACCAAACAAGAATTGATTGCCGTTTAATCTTCGAAAACTCTAAACTACAAACACACATAAATGCGACAGAGACTCAGATGATGATGGTGGCTTCCCAGAGCCTAAGAAGCCCATTACGACCACCACTGCATATCCTTTTCCTTTCCAGATCAGAAGCCATGCATCATACCTGCATATAAGCATTTTCGAGAAATGAGCAAATGTAACAAATCCACATATGAATTGGAATTATGTTCAAATAACATGATGATGGTAAGTCAAATATTGTAACGAAAAGACCGAATAAAGTTTTTGTATAAAAATCATTAGGCAAAATGTGGGAAATAAGAAGGAATTATACAAGCATAGAGGAAATATATGCATACCACAGCAACTGTTTTTTGAGGGTTTCTGTAAGTTGCCATCCGGCCATTCTTGATCCAGTGCTGGAGAAGCCACCAAGTCTCTCTTGAGGTCGATGGTATAAAGACACAGAATTGTCAGCTGCTCCAATTCCTAACCAGTGGTCCCCGGCATTGATTGACAATATATGAGCTGTATGAATGGTGACATTCTTCACACATTTTCTGCCTCCTGCATGTGTGGCAAATAAATGATTGCAGCAATGCTAAAAAATTACTTGATTGTGCAAAACAAGTATATAAAGAATTGAAAACTGGCAACTATTGCACAGAATAGATTCAACACAGCTTTAAGATGGTAAAACAATTTAAAAAATATAAGCAAAAGAACATATTTTCAACAGGTTTTGTTAGCTGGCAGGTTTCAAGATTTGTGGTTGTGAATTTAAACATAGCAAAAACAATATAGTAGTTATTTTACAGTCCTGCGCACGAGCTTCACTGACATAGCCAAAGGTTTTTTAACTGGATATATTATCAATATCTTGTAACATATTATATTGATTTTGCTACTGTTGCTCAATGATCAGCAAAATCGAGATTATACTGTGCCAACCTGTAATTATTCCTTTATCTGATGAGGAATATTCAACAGATAGTACCAGGCCAGCATGGCAAGCTAGAACAGCATCACACGTCCCTTGTTGGAACACAGATGACTACAACTTTCTGCTTTCAGGTTTATCAACAATACAGATGCAAAGAAATGAAGATAAAATATACGTTTTCTGTTCAACCA
>JAXCLQ010044816.1:2975-13210 GCA_035584115.1 Cedrela odorata | reverse complement strand
TATATATATATATATATTTGTAGCACAATTAGGTAAAATATTATTATTATATATAATCAGTTCAACTGACTAATATTAATCTCAATTTTAATATTTTACCATTACAATTAATATTTTGATAATTAAAATTAACAAACATTAATTTTTTTATAATATTTTAATTATTACTTTTGTGAGTGGCCTATTTGATATAAATATATATATTATATCTATATGTGTAAATATTAAAAAATATATATGGACTAGAATGTTATTATCTAGTTTGTTTTTAACACGGATTGTTTTTCATTCCTGATTTCAGACAGAAAAAGGATTCCTTGTATGTTCAGGTATTTTAATTCATTTTTCCTGTCATGTTTCAGTCTTCGTCTGTAATCGTTATTCTACATTACTCTATATACTGTAACCTCAAATCTCAATCTCTGTATTCTTTGAAAGAAGACAGACAGTGATGGTGTTAATGATGGATGAGTTTGAGATTGCAGCAGAGAAGGCATATGTATTTTTGAAACTCGGAAACGGAATTCTTCAGGACGACCAGGTTGAGTTCGAAGGGCTTGAAACGATGACAAGAAAGTTAGCCGTGTCACGAGCTCTCGCTAGCAACAAAGATTACAAGACTGCGTTAATGGAGGTGGAGCTGCAGATTTCGACTAATCTGGCGAAGTTTTTGGAGCCGACGATACATCCAGCACTTGCAGGAACAAGAAGCTTGAAGGTTGAAGAAGATGGAATGGTATGTGGGGTTTGTCAAGAAGAGATGGAGAAAGGAGAAGAAGGAAGAGCCATGGAGGATTGCATGCATACGTTTCATGATTCTTGCGTTCTCAAATGGCTCAATATTAAGAATACTTATCCTCTGTGTAGAATAACATGCAAGCCAAAGAAATTGCAGTTTCAAAACATCAAGATATAGCTAGGGCTTTGTTGTAAACTTTTTACTGTTTTGGTTTTGTGTTCCAAATATGTTTTTTAAACACTCGTTATTCTTTGTTAATGATGATCAACCTTTGTTTATGTTTTTACCTTTTTGTTTTGGCTGCTTCGAGTAGTAAAATATGGAGTTGCATGTGAAATATGGCTTAAAAATATTAACCTACACAGTAGTATACATATGGCTTAACTTTGCAATATTAATAAAACTCTTCTCCAGGAAAAATGGAAGTTCAAACCAGTAAGAAAGTAAGTCGTACAAAAGAAGATAGCGCAACAAATATATATATTTAAAAGAAACTCAGCCCACATTCAATTAACGCAGTTATCGTCTGGTTCTATGTACAGGAAACCAAATCTCAAATTTGACCCATCCCAAAAAAGGACAAGGCAAAATGTGAGACTGAAATTTTCCATTAAAGCTTTCATCATTGATTACAATGACATGGGAGACAGAGCATACATACAGTGTTGATCAGCTTTGTTTTCAATAAATCTACGTAGTAAAACCCAGCTGGTGAGATTTTTTAATCAGAATTATAAACCCAAAAGGAGGGAAAAAAAAAAGAAAAAGAAAAAAAAGCTTTATGCATATATTAAAAGCTTGGTATTACATAGGCAAGACAAGATTGGTTGCCACAAAAAAATTATGAGTTTGGTCCTGATTGTAATGGTAACTAACAGAGCTTCCCATGTTAGCATATGAAACACATTCTTCAACTGTACAACCTCATTGCATCCTGATCAGGTGTATAGGAAACCATCAGATGATCTTAAGCAGCCAGCCAGCCCATCTAACACCACCATCAATCTGACTGCCTAATCCTCAATCCATAGAAGAACTAGTTTCTGCTGTTTCATCCTCACTGAAGCTGGACAGCATATGTGCAGGGGATCTAGATGAAACACAGTGAAGACGGTTGTCAGCTATGTTCACTAAAATCTTCGAAAAAGAAAACACATCAAGATATCTATAAACTTTCAGTTTTTGCAGCAATGAAAAGTATCCTAAATTTTTAAGTGGTAAGAAAAGTGCAAAATCAACCAAGAGCAGAAGTCAAACAACCAAAATGAAGAAACAGTCAAACAGATTGAAAATAAAGTGTTGATACAGAGAGAGGAGGTGGTGAAACCATAGGCTTCCTCTCTTAAATTTCCCATCAAAAGAAAACAAAACTAATTTGACAGATGTCTTAACAAACCAGCTCAAACAACAAGCACTACTTTTTTTCCTGAATTTCTTTCTTGCTTTCTAATCATTTTTTAAGGTTACCTCAAATTAATATCTGCCTTTGATCCAATAATAAAAATAGCTACAAAATATAAATATTTCTTTTGCTCTTATTTTGGGCCTTTAAATTTGCTAAATGTGAATCCTCAGTGATATCATGCCTTGGTTGTTTTTTATTGTTTTTTATATTCTCTCAGCCAAAATTGTTCTTTTTGTTTAGGAAAAATGAAACAAAATTATCATTATTTTATGTTTAGGTGCACCAGATATTATTCACTGCTTTGGTAACTCTTTGCAAATTATATGTTAATAATGTTTAAGAAATAATGTTAATTTTTGGTTTCCTTTTATCAATTGTGTTGATGGGATCAAATACATCATGCAAACTTTATAGCTTATCTAAGGGCATGTGTAATTTCAGAGACTTCATCTGCAATAACAAATTAACAATCACCAGAACGAGACTTATCATAATATCTAAAAGAAAAAACATGCACACAACGTAATGAGGGATGCATACACATGCTTGAAAACAAATAAAGAACAAAATTTCAAATGCAGGAACTTATACTAACCCTTTAATTAGATTTGTCCATCTCGGGATTTCGGCATATGATGTTTTGGCCATATAATCTCGCTGAGGAAACTCAGCTTTTGCTCGTTTTGCAACCTTCAAAGTCTAGTTCAAACATGGGGTGGCATCAAAAGTAAAGCAGAAAAGCTATTTCATAAACATGCACACGTGCCAAAATGTCAATAACAGGCTGAACTCACAGTCATTTCATTTTCTGGTTGTGCCTTCACTTTTACAGGATCACGACGCCCTTTTATTGCCTTCTTCTCTCCGTAAAGTCTCTTAACCTGCAAATATGCAATTCACCTGATTAAAGTTCAGACCAAATACTATCAGGAAGAATGGTGTAGAACTACAGAACATATGAGTAAAAAGTATATAAAGCTACAGCAAGACCTTTGCCATCTTTTTAGATGGTCCTCTCTCCTCTGCATCAAGAGACATACTGCTGCCAGTAAATTTTGAAAACTTAGGCATGTATTCACTGTTTCGGACAATCTTAGTGCTAACAATATGATTGCTATGCAAAAAAGGCTTTGCTTCTTCACTAATAATTTTACCACCATTGGGACCATGATGATTCATAACGGAATCTAATCCCATCCATCCAGCATCATTCTTGGAACTCAACCTATAACCCTGGTTGCTATCATATACAGGGGTTTCTCCATCATAATCTTCATACATATTCAAGCTAGATTTTGGGCAAGGGGAGGAATTAAAATAATGAAGTAGAGGAGACTTTTGTTTCCTTTGATGGTGAGATTTTGTGCCCTTATAATCAGACCCGTGCTTGCTATTAAGGTTTTCCCCAATATATGAATCCTGAAAGTCCACCTTCGAACCATCCACTTCAAATCTCTGCAAGAGCATGAAACAGAACAACAGTAAGAAATGTATTATATACCTATACTGCTCAGCTTCCAAACAAACTATTATTTCAAAACCACAGTCATGATTGGTGGTGTTCTTTCAATTTAACACTAATCCATTTGAGGGTGGAACGAAATCCTAAAAGCTTTCCCGGTGTTAAAAGTTGAATCTCATGGATTCAGTTATTCTATTTAAACAACACAAATGTTGAGGTGGAGTCATATTTTTCCCATTTTTTTTTTTTGTTTTTGTTTGGCTCTCTTTCACAATAGTCTGCTTGCATCAGAAACTATTTTTGTCGTAGTGAATAGTACAAAATCAAGTTTACACAAATTAACTCTTTCTATTTTTCTGCGCCTGGAACAAGGTCATAAACTTGCAAAACAATGAGATCGGAAGATAAAATAGAAGAATGCATCAGAAGGTCCACTTACAGTGCCAAGAGCATGTTGCTTTTCAATTTCAGGTACATCCGGTGAATGGGGCCGTCTGGAATTCCCAACATAGAATGGCTCTGCCATATGTTTAACAAAAGATGCATAACAATTCTAGAAGATAAGAATTCCAGAAAAAAAAAAAAAAAAAATTGCAGTTAAACTAGGTATCAGGAATTTGTATGTAAAAACAAAGCGATCTCTTTTAACCGAAGAAACCACCACTTTAAAACAGAATAGTTGAGCTTATCCAGTTCAAAAGCATCCAGTCTTTCATACCATCTGTTATAAGTCTTTTTGTAGTTTATTCGAGTCTGGTACCAGGTCAGTTTATTGTGGGTTCTAGTGTAAGGATTCTGTTTTCTTTCAATTGTTGAGTTACTTGAGTTTAGGGACCAAGTATATTAGGGATTTAGGAAACTTAATACATAGATTGTTGTAGGGTTTTACAATGGAACACTTCATATAGCTGCTCAACAAGGGGAGTTAATGGTGGAATTTGGTTAAACAAAAGGACAGCTAAATGTTTATTTTCTTCCTTTATATTCACTTTTGTCTAATATGGTTTACACTAAGCCTACTAGTTCGTGGAATTAGAGCCTCAATTGCTAGAACTTGCAGACACAGATTTAATGTAAGATTTACATTAATCCACTTTTAAATCTTTTATAGTTTTTTTTTTTTTGAGTTGTATGCATCAGTTTCTGACTTTGGGATGTACCAACCACACATACAAGAATGAACAAATATATCATTATAAATACATACATCTTGCAAGCAAACAAATCAAGTTAAAGTTCCCAATCTCACTATGAAGAATTATAAGTTAGAGAAATGCAAACCAATAGCTCAAAATATCTCCAACCAAAAAGAAGTCACATAAATAAACAAAATAAAGAAAGCAGAAGAAAAAATCTAATAATCTGAATGGTAATTTATTGAAGATAGAAACAACTTGAATGGGTTAGAATCTAATATCAATAACACTGATTAAATACAAAACCACAAGAAGCTATCCTACATATAAGTAAATAGCATAAAACAAATTTGCAACCTTCCAGGAAAAAGCGAAAAGAGAATGGTTATCCAGTTATTGATGACGTTCACGCCTAAAAATCTACATTGAATACATCTAGCGCTCAAACATTCAGCAAACCTGGAGTAACAACTCGAACTCTTGGCTGCGTGTAAACCCAATATAGAAAATCAACTAATATACTTGGAGTTCAAATTGAAGTTCACATACCATCAACTCCAATTTGTTTCCTTCAACCCACACACGGACAATTGCTTATATTGTATCACCAATTACACGTTGAACCTTGATAAAAGTGAGTCAAAATCAAAGGAACTTAAGCTGCAATGGTTAAACATACACATGAATCCTCAGTACAAAAACCACTTTCAACATTTTCATGAAATTTTGACACAGCCCTTTGTAGAGATGTTGTCTTTAAAATGCATGTTAGGGGTCTTTCTCTTTTTCCAACTCTGATGTCTATTACATAAACACAAAGAAGACCTCTTTATAATAAAATAGAATCCATGCACTTCCGTCACAAAACTTTCATAGAAATGATCTATATTTTGTTCCTTGAAGCAAATCACATTAATGGGTAATAAAACTCCTTAACTCTCAATTGAACAACTTCTACAAAGAAAAGAAGATGAAAGGTTTAGATACGATTGACCTCAAGACATGCAATAGCTTAAGCGACAACATTTTATCCCAAAAAAGTTAAGCATCCCATTCTAACAGCACCAATGGAAATTGTAGTATCATTTAGATATACATATGATGACTTACCATTGACTGGATCACCACTTCGAGACTCAAATGCACCAGGAGGAAGTGGATCAAATTCAACACCAAGTGGTGGACCATCCTCACGATAATGTAGCCCCAGTTGCTCCTTAACAGCACTAATAGCAGCATTTTCAGTTTCACCCTTCACTTTTAAATATCCTGATGGCTTATATTCCTTACTTTTGGTACTATTGCGATTTGCAGGCATTATTGATCCATTTTGTCTTCTGTATCTAGAAGTTTCCATAGCATAAGCATCATCACCTTGAGAATAAAGCCTATCTTGCAAGAACGAGCTGCTTTCTGAAGATGTATCATCCCTTTCACTAGCATGTGCCGTGTTCCGACTCCTATGATCAAAAGCAAGGTCAGCTGCAGGAAAATCATGGCCAAAGAGCATCCGACTTTGAACCTCCCTTGGATCAATGCTCCTATAATCCCCTTGTTTAGTGCTCCCACATGAATCTTGCCTGTGGCCACTCCCACGATCTTGAATAACAACACTTGACCGATCTTGTCGTCCACCAGCAAATGCTTCATCACCTGACAATCTTTTTTCTTTTAAGCGCCTGTGGCAAAACCATCCCGATACTTGCTTTTCTGTCAACCCTATCTGCTCTGCAAGCTGCAATTTCATTTCTTCTGTGGGATATTTGTGCTCTGAAAAAGACCAAAAATATTTCCTTTCAAAACATTACTGATGCAGCTTAGCACAATGCATTAAAAATAATATACAACAAGGCAAAGCAACAATACCATTATAGAGCTTTTCCAAAGCCATAACCTGAGCTGGAGTCTTGTACCTCTTTTTCATATTTTTCTCCAATGATATTTTATTTTCTTCAGAATGCCTTTCACTTGAATCTAAAGTTGATAACACAAAAGTAAAAAAGGATAAATTAGTTATATAATTGATAGCAAGATGGAAATATATACAACAATATATATTATCACCCCACTTACTGCTAGGTTTAATAAATAGAAACCCAATTCTCTTACATATACTGAATCGAGTTTAACAGAATGAAGAAAATAAGTACATAAGAGCTCGGGGAGAGCTTTCTTAACTCAAGAACTTTATGTCTTTAGGTTACCTATTGGCTCAGCTACACACATCTTGTTCAACCACATTTCTTCACAGTAAGCTATATGTATGGATGTCAATTTATACTAAACACAACAAGTTTCATCACATCCTCAACCAAAATTCTTAAACACAACAAGTTTCATCACATCCTCAACCAAAATTCTTAAACACAACAAGTTTCATCACATCCTCAACCAAAATTCTTACTGGCATCACTCTAGTTTACTAGCATCTCACTACATCAGCATGCACAGCAAAAGTTCCATCAATACAATCCTCTCATTAGCCAAAACTATTGCAAAAACAATTATTCCCATTCCCCAGCCTGTAAATGCATCTAAGGAACCCCTGAGCTGTCCAGTTTTTGAAGCTTAGAACCCCTGAGCTCTCCAGCTTCTGAAGGGAACGAAAAGGGAAGGAAAAGGAAAGGAAGTGGAAAGGTAAATAGGAACGAACAATCATTCTTCCTGTTTAGTTGATGAGATAAAAAGGAGAAAAAGAAGATGATTGTCACTTCTACATTTTAACAGGTCTCAATGAGCATGAAGAGATAAACTATTATATATTAATTTGATGATTATATGGTGAAGTTTAATAAGTTTATCCATCTTTGTAGATATCTAGGACAAGGGTAAAAGATAAAAACTATTTTCCTCCTTCAGTTGGACCTTGTTCTTTCTATCATTCTTCCATCCATTTATGAGTATATTGAGTTTGTGGGTTCAAAAGGATTGAACGTACTTCCCCATTCCTACTAAGTCCAACTTGTCATTTCTTTCCATCAAAAACGGAAATGGTTTCTCCTCTGTAATATTTGTCTCCACTCCACTCCTTTGTTTCATATTTCCCTCCAACGAACCAAAGTGCAAAGATAGTATCTACATGGTAAAACCCAACGCAAACATTTTACTTTCTCATGTGTGGCCACTGTCTCCTATCTCTTCCACAGGCATGCACATCCTGGAAAACTCTTAATTTATCGTCGAAAACTGAAACACTTAAATAATTCATATTTTCCTCATTGTAGAAGTACTGACAAACTCACAACCCTTTGCACCTAATACTGACACAACCAAGGATTATTCTCCAAAATAAAGCAAGGCAAGAATCTAATATCATCACCCCAATAGATAAGAAGAGCCCTCATTGACCCACTGACCAACTACCCTGAGTGACTGACTTAATCAGCTAATATCCAAGTTCTTGCCATTTGAACCAACTAATTTTAAACCTTGATCCAGACTCCATGAAACAACCAAAAAGGTCATACATAAAATATAACCAATTCAATGAACATATAATGTTGGTTTATGAGGGCCAACATCCACCCTGTTGCTTGAGACGCCTCTTGCTAGTTCACAGCAAGCATGGAGGACTAAATGCCTGCATGCATCGGTGCTGCATGGTAGCAGTGCAAAGAGCCTCGTGTTCACCTGCCACTTAGTGTGGACTCTATGCTACCCTTCAAAGATTAGATTGCTCCCCTCCTGACAGCTTAAGCTTTCAGGGGAGATGATGATCACCCAATCCTAATAGTCATGAACAAGACACCTTCATTTAACACTCACAGTTCAAATCACACAGCATTCCATAAGCAAGTAACTCCAACCATTTGAAAAACCTTCTAAACCCATTTCAAATGAAACATTTCAAGAAGTATATGAAATTCTAATCATGGTAAGCTCAAAAAATATAATTCCGCTGGTCTCAACTTCAAAATACATGCCAAACAAAATTCACTTCACAATAAAGGAAATCCATTTATAGGTTTACTAGCTGTACCATTGCCGCACATTTCACACTTCACAACCAAGCATTTGAGAACAACAGATCATTTCATACAACCACTACAATTGACACACAAATCGGTCAATTGCTACACGAACAGCCCAAGCAAATGGGTATAGAACCAGTCTTTTCAATCTAAACCATAAAACAATTCAAGAGGAAGTAATACACAAATACCATACAATAGCTAAGCAACACACGACTCAACAATCCCATGATACGAAATTGTCAGATTTCATCATAATTGACAAACATGGCATCATGGGTCAATATTCTGCAATGCATGCAAACAACCCAGTTTTCAAACATCAATAAAAACTCCAATCACAATAAACCTTTCAATAACAGAAGTCCAAGTTAAAATTCATAAATTCATTACAAAAAAACACTAACACCCAGACACCGAAATTGATTCGAGATTAAGAAAAGAATATAAAGACATACCTTCCATGGCTAGTGAATTTTCTAATAATCTTCTGCCTCTCTCTCTTTATCTTCACAAAATTGTCTTTGATTGGCTCAAAAAGTGAAAGCCATTAAAACCCAAATGCAATATCGGTTACATGAACTCGTCTCTCTCTTTCTCTCTCTCCTTCCAATCAATTAATGTTTCAAAAGATAGAGAATTTACGGTAGAAGGTGGTGGAAACGTAAAAAGAAAATTCTTGAAGTTTTGATGTTATTGATTTCATTTGCCTTTTCTCTTATAAATTCAAAGAGTAGTCGTTGGGTTTTCCTTTGTTTTTGTTTTTAATTAAATCCAAGGGTTTTTAATACGTATAGCCCAAAAAATAACTCTTGTTTACACAAATCTGTTATATTTGACAAAAATACTTTTGGACAAAAATACTTCTTGCGATTGGCTTCTCTCTAAAATTATAACATTTCAATATTACTATAAACTTATTATTCTTCTTCTTTTCGCATAAACAGTCACCTACGCAACCTTCAAAGTAAAACAAACGACATCGAACACCTCTCAATCGCCACAAAATAACGATAAAAATACTCCTAGTTATTAGTATGACATTTAAGATAGTTTGTGTGTATGACAAAATGTCTCAGCATGACTCAAGTAGAGGTGATTGTAGTGTATATGTATGTAAATATACGAAGTATTTGTATATACCGTGCGAGTTTGATTTTAAACCTTCCGATAGCATTCGCTTAAGGAGAAATATGGCGTTCAGTCTATGGATAAAATAGTTGTTGTAAACAAATTTTTTTTAACTTCATTTAATTCAATTTATATGTTATATGATGTATAATTATTTATTAATTTATTTCATTTGATTCATTTTACATGATGTAATTAAACATTGTTTAAATATTGTATGCAATTGTTGTATGTGACTAAACATCTCTTGATGTTTTATAAATATGTTATATCCGTCGAGAGATATATGAATTTCCGTCGAGGAATGTATCATTTTTGTCGAAAGATGTATGTATTTTGTCTGGAGATATATGAATTTCGTTAAGTGATGTATGAATTTTTGTTGAGAGAT
>JAXCLQ010044805.1:8818-20645 GCA_035584115.1 Cedrela odorata | reverse complement strand
TTGTATGTCTAGGTTTCTTGCACTCATAACAAATGATTTCTCATTTTTTCTCCTTTTCATTGTTTCTTTTAAATTTATCTTTTCTTGGATGATCTCTTCGTTTTCAATTTCTTCCCTTGTTGAAGTACTTCTTGAATTTCTTGGCCATGAGAATAAAGTTATTCTTCTCATATTCTTCTTCTTCCTTTTTGGTGATCTTTAAGGCTATGTTTCTCTTTCCTTGCTCTTTGTCTTCATCATCATTCCATCTACCTTCCAACTCATACGTCACAAGTGATCCAAGAATTTTTCAAGTGGCAATGTCCTTAAATTTTTTACCTCTCTAATTGCAGTCACTTTAGCTTCCTAACCTCTAGGTAGATTCCTCAAGATCTTAGTGACAATATATGCATTAGAATAAGATCTACCAAGAGGTTTAAACTCGTCAGTAATGTCAGTAAACCGAGTAAACATATCTTTAATACTTTCATGTGATTTCATTTTAAACAATTCATAGTCATGAGCTAAGATGCTTTTTTTTTTTAGTCTTTGACTCTACTAGTGCCCTAATGTGTGACTTTAAGCATATCCCAAATCAATTTAGCAGTATCATATCCTAAAATTTTATTAAATTCAGCTTTATCTAAGGCACAGTAGATTATGTTCATGGCTTTGCCATTTAAAGTGAATCTATTTCTTTCCTCAAGTGTTCATTCTCTCTTTAGTTTTAACTTTCTTTCCTTAGTTACTACATCCACTATTGTGGATGGAAAGTATCCATCTTCTATAATACTTAGGATTTCAAAATATAAAATTGTCAAGAAGATTTGCATCCTCTTTTTCCAATAGGCATAATCAGTACCATTAAGGAATAGAGGCCTATTCGTGGATTGTCCCTCAACTACTTGTGTAAAGTTGCTGCTAGATGCCATTTTTGATCTACTTCTCATGGTCGTTAATCCTATTTCACTAAGTTACACTTTGATACCACTTGTTGGCCTAGTTGGCAACATCCAAGAGGAGGAAGAGGGTGAATTGGGTTTTTAGAAATTTAGAACTTTAAAATAAATATAGTGCAGTACAACAAATAAAATAGTAGTAGAAAGAGAAAGACAAACACAATTTATAGTGGTTCGGTAAAGTTTAGCCTACGTCTACTCTCTCGGATACCACCATTGAGGTTCTAATATCTTCTTGTTTTGTCAAGTCAAGTGAAACCCAGTACAACTCCTTTTAAAGTGAAGAACAATTGTACAATTACTTTATCACAAGCGAAAAGTAACCCATAAGAATCTTCTTTACTTCAGGTGAAAATATACCCAATACAATTTGAGAAATGTAGTTTTGTTTCTAAGCTCTCACACTATAGTAAATGTATCAATATGCTTATACAAACAACCCTCTCACAACAAAAAATGAAAGTTTTTATAGTAGTGAGAGAAAGTGACACTATTTACATTGAGAATGTTCTTCAAGAATGTTTTTCAATTTGATTTAATAATAGCTCTGTTATCCTTCACTGCTTTTCTTCTATTTATATTTATTCCTTTTGAGAAGACCCTTGTATCCAACGGCTTGATTTGGTGCATTTAATGTCTGTCATAAATGCTACAAAAGTTACTATTGAACCTTAATTTCAAAGGAAGTATAGATCCCTTTTTGCTATGTATCGATCTCTTTGTGTAAAAATTGAATCTGAATCCCAAGTATCGATCCATTTGCCTTCATGTATCGATCTGATTCACTTTGTAAATAAATGTTAACTCTCTAGAATTGCAACATACCGATCTCCTTCTTTGAGATATCGATCTGGTTTGCTTCGTAATTATTTTACAACTCTCTAGAACTAACTTGTATCGATCTCTTCAAACTCAAGTATCGATCTGATTTGCTCCGTAATTATTTTTCAACTCTATAGAACTGACTTATATCGATCTCTTCAAACTTAGGTATCGATCTATTTTGACTTAAAAATTTCATCTGAGGCTTCTGCCTTAACACATATTAATATTCTCACTTCCTAATATCGATTTGCTTCAAGAGTGTATCTATTCTTCAATGGTATTGATCTGTTATCTTGGTGTATCGATCTCTTTACTTTTACATATCGATCCTGTTTAAACTTTCAAGATACTTTCACACACATTTGTTAAGAATTAATTACAAGCATATTTATAAATAAGTTTATTAATTCTAAAATAAGTTTAACATCATTTTATCATCATATGTTAACTTGGCATTTATAATAATACTTAGTCATCATCAAAAACAAATAAACATATTCAAGTCATCAATGTGATATCATCAAAATTGATATAAGGAGTAGATACCATTATATTAGGATGAGAGAAGGAGATGAATAGAAGTCAGCTTTCAAGACCAAGCATAGTTTATATAAACGGCTAGTCATGCCATTCGGGCTTTCCAATGCCCCGAGTACATTTACGAGATTGATGAATAAGGTTCTCAAACCCTTTATCGGCCAGTTTATCTTGGTTTACTTTGATTACTTTTTAATGTATAGCCAAAGTGATGAAACAAATGTTAATCATTTGAAGTAGGTTTTTGGTACTTTAAGAGGTTAAAAGTTGTATGCCAAGCTTGAGAAGTATGTGTTCTTTATTGATTGCATGGTATTTCTTGCCTATGTAATTTCTAAGGATAGTATTATGGTGGATTATTCTAAGGTGAAAGCTATTAAGTCATAGCCCAAGCCTAAGTCTGTCACAAAGGTTTAAAGCTTTCATGGACTTGTCTCTTTCTGTTGAAGGTTTGCCCCCCATTTTAGTAGCATTATAGCCACTATAACCGAATGTATAAAGAATGTTGCTTTTCAATAAACTAATTCGACTAAGCAGGCTTTTGAAGTAATCAAACAAAAGTTATATGAAGCTTCTATCTTAGCCCTACTAGATTTTGATAAATAGTTTGAAGTGGAATGTGATGAAAGTGGAGTGGGAATCAATGTTGTTTTTACTCAATGCAAACGAACTCTTGCTTATTTTAATGAGAAGTATAATAACACAAAATAAAGGTATTCTACTTATGACAAGGCGTTTTATACTATTGTGAGGGCATTTGATCATTAAAGTCACTATTTTAGACCCAAACCATTTGTTTTGCATTCAGACCATAAAGCCTTGAAGTATCTCCATAGGCAACACAAGATTAATCCTCAGCATGCCAAATGGTAGAGTTTTTATAATCCTTCACTTTTGTTTCTTATTGTAAACAATAGAAGCTCAATATTGTTGCTGATGCACTTAATTGGAGGTATTCTCTACTTGTTTTACTCGATGCAAGGGTTATGAGTTTCAATTGATGAGGGATCAATATGTTCATGATTTGGAGATGTATGATCTAATTCAAAAATATTTCAAAGGTATTTTTGAAGAGTACACAGTTTAGGAAGGTTTCTTATCTAAGGGAAATAGGTTATGTGTTCCCAATGGCTCATATAGAGAGTTGTTGATTAGAGAAGCACATGAAGGTGGGTTGGCAGGTGATTTTGGTGTTCATAAGACCATAAAATTGCTAAATGAGCACCTTTATTGGCTGAAAATATTGTGGGGTATTTAGGCCATTATTGTAAGGTGTGATACTTGTCAACAAGTTAAAACACACTTTAAGCCTGGGCCTTATACACCTTTGCCCATTCTAGATCAAATTTAAGAGGATTTGAGTATAAATTTACTGGTTGCTCTACCTATAACTCAAAGAGGGAAAGATTTTATTATGGTGGTACTAGATCGTTTCTCCAAAATGACCCTTTTCATTCCATGTCATAAAACGGATGATACTCAGATATTTCGACTTCATAGTTTTCCAAAAACTATAGTTTTAAATCGATGTATAAAGTTTCTTAATCACTTTTGGAGAAGCTTATAGGTTAAGATTAATACTAAACTTCTCTTTAGTACTTCCCACCATTAGCAAACTGATGGTTAAACAAAAGTTACAAATCGTACATTGGGTAATCTATTGAGAATCATAGTTGGTCAGCACTTGAAAGATTTGGACTTAAAATTAACCCAAAACGAATTCTCTTATAATCGGTCACTAAGCAGTATAATGGACCACTCTCATTTTGAGGTTGTTTATGATGTTAACCCCTTACCCTTATTTATCTTATCTCGTTACTAATTGATTTTCAAGTTCCAAGGATCTCAATGAGAAGATCAAAATGATGAAGAAGTTTCATAAAAAAGTCAAGGAGCGAATTGAGAAAGCTAATAAATACTACAAAATGAGGGTAAACAAGCATAGGAAGCTTTTGATTTTTCAACCCAAAGACTTAGTTCGGTTACATCTAAGGAAAAAAAAAAGGTTTCCTTTTAAGGGGAAAAGTTAGATCGCTTCTAGAGTTGATGGACCTTTTTAGATCATTGCGAGGGTAGGTGACTATGCATATAAATAAAGTGGTCTTACAGAATGAGTAAGGCAGAGTATAGGCTACATTTAATATGGGGAATCTTTTGTTATACTTGGAGGATGAAAACCTTTCGAATTTAAAGACAAATTCTCTCCAACTCGAGGAGGATGATACAAATTAAGGAACCGAACCTTTAAACACTTAAACCCTAGCTATACACACTCAACCCATCAACACTCATCCTAACCTAACCCAAGACCAGCTTATAAATATTTTACCCAATCCAAATACACTTTTACACCACAACCCAATTCGGCCCAACCTTTAATTTTCTTTTAGCCCATTCAGCCCAAACCCCATTTAAAAACCCAATTTCAATTTATTCCCTTGGTTTAACTATTCTCATTTGGGTCAATGACACCTCACTTGTTTAATAATTTCTATATTAAGAAAGAAGTTACAACAGATAAGTTTAAAGTCAATTGCAAAATCCAAGAATACATTTATCAGGCCTTGACAATTTCTACATCAAGAAAGCATCTCTTTGACTTTGTAATTTGATGTATTATGTTTTAATGTTATTTTAATTTCTGTTAGACATTTATAAGATATCTCTAATGCATTATAAAGAAAGTTTTTTTCTATTGAAAATTGAATGAAAGAGTATTGAGCTTGTTTTCAAGTTTGAGCAAATTTTTATTCTAAGTTTCCTTATGGCAAGAATTTAGGTAATAGTCTCCTTGGTTTATGGCTTTGCCTTTGTACCTTGGATCTATCTTGGCTTTTTGATTATTTTTTCCTTTAATTATTTCACAAATTGATCTCACTCAGCTCAATCTAAATTTGATTGGTTACTCACCTTGTGATATTTGTGGATTTGTCAAGATCCACATCACTGACTTATGGATACTTTTAACTATACAAGAAGGCTGATACATAAATCTTTGTGATAAGATGTCATCAATGTCAAATTCATGCAAATATTACAAATCAACTAGCCAAAACATTTCATAGTAATTATCCTTGGCCCTTTGTCCAGTGAAGATTGGATATTATAAGACTACCAGAAGCAAAAGGGGGAAAGAACTATGTATTTGTGGCCATATTATTTCACAAAATGGATTGAAGCTAAAGCTTATGTCAACATGACATAAAAAGAAATTGAAAATTTCTTGTATAGCAACATTGTGTATAGATTTAGTATTTCAATGATAATAGTGTTTGAAAATGGCAAGCGATTCGATAATAATATGATTAATGATCTTTGTGCAAGGCTAACGATAATGGAAAAGTTTTCCTCAAGAAGGTTTCCACATGGAAATGTCCAAGCAGAAATATCTAACATGGCCATTTTTCTGCCATTAAAAGAAATTGGAAGGTAGGAAAGGCAATTGGTTGGATGAACTACTATTGATATTATGGGCAAACAAGACTACATACCATAAAGAAGGCAACTGGTGGAACTTCCTTCACTCTAACATATGTTAAAAGGATATGAAAATGGAGGGAATAGTAGGTGTCCAATTTTAAGTAGACATGGCATTTCTGAAAGGACAAAAAGATAAGATACTTAACAAGGGCATAATAGTAAAAGAAAACTAATTCCCTACTATAAATAGAGGAGAGGAATGTGGAAGGAGGGCATGAAAAAATAAATGAAAAATAAAGAGAAAATATTTTCTCCATTGATACAAAACATTGTAAGATTTTTTAGATATTACAATCATATACTTGTATTACTATTATGCCAATTTTTTTAACACTAGCCCCCTTCTTAATAAATCTATAATTTTATCCTTAAGCGAAGGTAAAAAAAATAAATAAAATATTAAATACATGTATATTAAAAAAAAATTCATTGATTAAAGTACGAGAACATAGAGTTTGAATCATATTAGTTATATATATATAGCTAGAGTAATTAATGCACTTATAAATTTATTTAACAATAATAACATACATATAATTCTCATTACAAACTATTATATACAAATTGACGTAGTATAATTGTTGGGTTTCTTGGCACTCATAAGTAGTAGAAATTTAAAATTTTAATCATGATGAGAAACTCTAAAATGGATCTATTGCATGATACACAACCTATAAAATATATAGAAATAAAGTGATAAGTGTAGAATAATAAAGAGAATCAGAAAATTAACCCAAGCAATCGTATAAGTTGGTTTCCACTCCACCGTTTTGTTGATCTTAGTTTTTTTAAAGTGTTTAAGGTGTCACTCACCCTTTATATTAGTCAACACCAATAGAGTAACACCTTATATGTCTTCTTTAAATAGTGATTTAAACACTTAAATTATTATACCTCACCCAAAAAAAGAAAAACAACATTTTTTTTGTTTTTTTTCAATCGCTGCATTATTTTATTTTATTTTTATTGTCTCATCATCACTTTACGTAAAAGACAAAAAAAATATATATATATATATATATATATGCATAGTGATAACTCTTATCATTTTATTTTCTAAAAATGTTAACTTTATCACCTTTTCTTTTAAACAAAAATTCAAAAAAAATAAAAAGAAATATAATGATCAAAAAATTAATTTTAAATAAAAAAAAAAGATAATTTTTAGATAATTATCTATTTAATATTAAAAAAATATTTTTGAAACAATTAAAATTTTAAATATTTTAAGACATTATCTTTTAAGATAATTATTTGTCTTAATCTAATATAACACTTGCCTTTTAATGTTATCCAATTAAGACAACTCTTTATTTTAAAATATTTTATTCTATCTTAAAATGTCTAATGACTTAATATTGAACCATACAATAAAAATAAAATTAATTGTGAGTTTTATTATAAGACATCAAGTGGTTTTAACGAAAGTACTAGCTTACCCTTTAAGACCACTAATTTTAAAATAACCAAAATACTCTTTTTGTCAACTTTCAAAATTTAAACTACGGTTCATCCATTATTTGTGTATGACCTCATAGCTTCATTAAGAAAATTATAGCAGACATAGAAATTAAATTTTCTTTGATTAGTTCAATTGTTTTAATCATATATATCATTGGTTATCTTATAATTAAAAAGATAATTTTTTTTTCACATACCATGATTGACATCTAGCGATGTATCATGACCCCTATACATTAATAAATTGTATAAATACTTCAAATGAATATTTTCACAGTCAAATACCGTATTATTCAATTATATTGTCATCTGACACTCTAACCAGATGTAATACCCCGAGATTTAATTAAGGGCATTTTAGTCATTTTTTGCACCAGGGGTAATTTTATCATTTTATAAAATTATGTCGAGGTGTTAAAAACTGAGTTACTAACTCTGTATTAATGTTTAAATAGTTATTATGAGTAATTTGATAACATTTTGTTAAGTTTAGAAAATTTTCCATTAAAGATTTATCCGCGCTCCCGACCTTCAAACGAAAACCGGTGTTGATTGAAAAATTCGACTAATAAACGGTTTATTTTTACTGAAAGAGGATTCAATAATAATCGATATAAATCAAATTAAAGCAAAATTTGAGATTGAATGAGAGAAAATCAAAGCCTAGAACATAGTGTGTATATATATATTATAAATGACATATTTACCCTTACTATTAAATTTCTTCTTATTTTTTTCAGGACAAAATAGTTATTTCATTAAAATTTAATCTCAATTTAAGATTGGCAAGATGCGAACCCAAGGGAGTCTTCTTCATTTCCAGTAGCTTCCTTTTGCTTTGGTTTTTTAATTTTTTTTCAAATCTCTTCAAATTACTTAATTTTCAACCTATCAAAGTTTCGTTTCTTATTACAAATCACACATACACAACACAGACTACACTATAAAAACTTTGTTTGAGCAATTTTGTAGACGATTAGGTCGGAAGGATAATATTTCACTATTTATAATTTGGGAATTTTTGTAATTACTAGTAAATCGGACGTCTTAGGGTTAAATTGATCCCTTAGTATAATTTCTAGCATTATTGTTATCATATTTTTAAATTTTACAAAATTACTGTTTATGACGAAAATACTATTTATGACGGAATCACTATTCATGATGGAATCACTGTTCATGACGGAATTACTATTCATCACGAACAATTTTGTTTATTATACTTATTTGGATTAGAATTAAACCAATTAACTGTTGGATTATATGAAATTAAATTTTATCGAAGTATATGAATAATGATAGTAGCGTTAGCACTTAATTTAGATTTCAAAATAATATGTTATCGTGCGGAATTGGTTAGTAATAGTAAATTAAGTATATTCAATACCTCAATTATTACTCATTAGATTCAAATAGTAGAAAAAAATAGAATTCAAAAAAGGAGAAAAACCTTATTGTACATTAATGTCGTAGTTAAATTTTAAGTATGTGTACTTCAATTATTATATTAATAATTAATATAAATGTGTTATAGATGCACCGAGGGAACAACCATCCAATCCCTAGTGATCAAACTTCTGTTCCTTTTTTGGCAACCCTTGTAAGTGAATTTTTACATGCTTTTTATTTTTTTAAAATTATCGTATAAAACTTAATGTTTTACAAAATAAAGACTAATTTATTTATAAATTGATTTACATTCTTCTTTATATGAAAAATGAGACTTTAAGCTATGTATATATTGTTGTGGAGGAGTTGTTAAGATATTGATTTTAAGGCCAGGAGGTGGCCATTGGTTTTGAATTGTGTTTTATTTATGTTTTCTGTATTTCTGACAGTATGCTAGCCAGTATTTCAATTTTTACTTAATCCAAGCTAGGAGACATAAAGGAGGAAGTTTATGTGCTTTGAAAGCACAATCTGATTTGTGTTCTGTGGAGGTACTAGTACATGTGAGAAGTAAATGGCGAAAGGCGGTATAATATCTGACCTGAAATCTGTATACATCCCTGCATATTATTATGTTTTTATTTGACTATTTGAAATTATAATTCTGGAATTATAAGAATATGCAGTGGATATCTTGTTAGTATAATTTCTGTCTAAAATTGATTTTAACTTTAAATATATTTTATGTCGAAACTGAATTTACTTAAACTTTTCACTTTAGTATCCATTCACTGAGTTTTTCCCAAAACTCACCTCACCACATTTTCCAGTGATTATAGAATTTCCTTTTAGGTGAAGATTCTATGAGATATTCGTGAAGAGTATTGGAATTTCAAATTCTCCAAGCAGTCACTTAGGAGTTAATGTTTGTGATCTGTTTTGTACATTAGACACAACGCTCAATTATGTATACACATTAAGAGTGTGTCTTTTGTATAATTCTATGCATATTGATATGTGTGCATATACTATTTTGTTTAGGAGTATCATGATTTATGTCTGGAATTGTGTTGATGGGCATGGAGCCCTTAGTATATGTGTATGAGTTCATGCATATGATTTATATTTCTCTACGTTACAGTTTACATGTACAAGTTTTTGTCTGAGACTTATAGGGGTAAGATATCACTACCTCTATGCTATCACGACACCGAGTTACTAGTGTATGACACCGGACTAGAAGTATATCCAATGCTATGTGTATGAATATTGTCCATAACTCGATGAGTGATATTAATAACTCATTATTAGTTCAATACTGCTTTGGCCGAAGACTTATAGAGTTATGATTATATTATTTATATAGAGTATTTCACTTTCTTACAAAGGATGATAAATTCTATCTTGTACACTCGTACACCTCTACATGATTCAAATCATACCCAATAATCATTCTATTATGAACCCACAACTTGTGAATCTAGTACAGTAGTGTTTAAGCATGATAATCCTCACACAAGATGACCATGATATATCAAGTTAAAGGATCACTAACACCATTGTTGCTAAGGACTTCCAATTAACAAAGCATGACTACCATTTGGGTATTCTTATAATGTCTCAATTTAGTGAACTAATTTTCTAATGAGCACCTACACACTTGCATTAGTGTTTCAATATAAATGATTAATGAGATTCGCCATCCTCTCAACGAGCATACAAAGTATGTACCGATCTTGGTAGTACTATAAGGATCCTAGCTCATAATCATATAAGTATGAATAATTTAAAGAAATATACATTGATTAAACAGTCTCATTATCACGATCCCATTATGATCTCATTAACATTATATAATCTTATGGGCTTCAATATAAAATGAATTATTTGACAATATATATTTAAAGAAAAATATAATCTTATTAAATTCATAAATAAGATTTACAATAGTTACAATATAATCATAATTGTTTTGATTGGTTTTTCAGTTACAACCTATCAATAATATGTATTGGTAGAATGAAAATATAAAACCAATACAATTAATAAAATAAATCATGTAAATCATGTGGCAATCATACACTTACAATACACTATTGTGATTATATTGTAACTATTGTAAATCTTATTTATAAATTTAATACAAAAATATTGTATTTTTGTCTTCAACTACATTATTATTTATTGTTGAAATGCAAATGGAGACCGGGGAGTGGTTTTATAAACTAAAAATTAGGCGATTATTAAAGATGTAAATAGTATGTTAGAAAGAAAAAATAATATAAATATTAGATAAGGATAGTTTTAGTACTAAATGGGGTGTATTTACAAAGTAGCATCATTTAAAAATTTAAGCGGGGGTGTATTTAAGAATGAGTCGCTATTGCACAAAGAGTAAATTAGAAATATCACCACCCTACATTAATTATTATACAGGCAATGCAACGCTTATTTTTTTAACAAAGTGAAAATGATTTTAATTTGGGCCATGTAACTGAAATAGATTGATCTTGGGGGATTAGAATAGCCCAAATAATCAAAAGAGGCAGAGAGAGAATGCTAAATGAATTTTTGAAACAGTATGTGGTTGACATTTTTTAAGCAAAAGATTTGATGAAATGACCGGTGAATACAGTGTTGGGCTAGGACGAGACTAACTGTATTGTAAATTTACCGATGCTTTATCGTGTCATATTCATTCATGTTGTGCCAAAAAAGTTAATTTAAACGTAACTCATTTAATAATCATATCAAAAAATAAAAATTTTAATTCAATATTATTATTAAATTATAAAACAAATTGTAATCGTTTAATCTATTTAATATTTTTTATTTATATTATAATATATTTTTATAATATTTTTAATAATATTTTTTTAAATACTAATTATTTTTATTTTAAATATAATTAAATATCTTTTAAAAATAGATAAATATAGCTATAATTTTTTTTAAATAAAAGAATTATTAAAAAAATTTATTAAATTATAAATAAGTTAACACAATATAATTACTTGAATGTTAATTATGTCATAAATGAATTCATGTATTAAGAATTTTAAACTGTAACTCAACACAATTATTAGTCATGTCATGTTATTAATTTCGTACTTTATTCGCGTTAGATTGACAAATCGTATTAAAAATTATTACTCATAATATTTTATTATCAACATTTTTATGTAAATAAGCACAAA
>JAXCLQ010044794.1:0-20647 GCA_035584115.1 Cedrela odorata | reverse complement strand
CTAACCAAAAGTAACCATATACTTAATTTAAAATTTAATGTTCTTGCTTATCCAACATTTCTTAAATATTTTATCACAAACAAATGTCTATCAAATATTTATTTTTAATAAAAATAATAAAAAAATAATGTAAACTTATTTTTTGCATATATATATTAATTCAAGAAAGGATTTAAGGTGTTTAAAAAATCAGGGTCAATTGGATATACAAATTTATTAAATAAATATAGCAAATAATTTAATAAATATTTAATTATCTTTTTAGTCCTTTAATTCAAATATGAAATTATAATTAATTTTATGTAAGGAATGTCACCACCCTTTGCGTATTGGATAACTTGGCCAAAGCCCCACTATTTTTGGTTGTTTTATTTTTTCACTTTGAACCCACAGGGCCAAATGTTTTAAATAAGCCATCCTCGCGCATTTTAGCATCGTCCGTTGAGTTTACCAGTCAAAAATCGGGGTCCGGAACCTCCCAGTTCAAACACTTAACGAATTAGGGTTCTTTGTAGCCCTCTCCTCTGCAAATTCAATTTCGAAATTTTCCCGAAACATAATTTGTGTTCCTAGTGAAATAACCCATTACGGGTTTTTCCGCATAAACACATACGCATTTGCTGAACCAAAAATCTAAATTTCCTCCGTTATCAATTAGGGTTTACATTATTTTCTCAATCAATCAAACTCCTGTTTTGTGTTTATATTTAAAGACAGGAATGGACGACACAGAAGACGCGAGGTACCCACCGAAATCCTATTCTCTAAATCGCCAAAAAATCCCGTCATATTCTCGCCCAAAAAAAAATCGTTACCAATACGAAGAAGATGATGAAGACGTGGAAATTGACGATCACATTGATGAAGAAAACGACGAAGAAGAAGGATACGGTGTTGAATTCGATGACCTGAATGGGTATAGCCACAGTTTTAAAGAAAGCGAGAATTTTGATAGATACTCAAAACGACAGAAGCTAAGAAACACTGTTTCAGGTTACCAGCTCGCACCGAGAAGTGTAAAGCTATCTTATGACTGGACGGAGCACGAGGCTTTTGTGTTGCTAGAAATTTGGGGAGAGAGGTTCTTGCAACTGGGGAGAAAAAGTTTGAGAGGTGAAGACTGGTTTGAGGTTTCAGAGAAAGTAACGGATGCATTGAAAGTTGATAAAACGGAGGCGCAATGTAGGCAAATGATGGACGTGTTAAAGAGGAAGTACAAGAAGGAGAAGGTTAAACTGGAGCAAATGGGGGTGAATGCTAGTAAATGGGTGTTTTTTAAAAAGATGGATATGTTAATGGATGTGAGAAAAGAAAGTGGCGGGTTGGCTTGTGGGGTTGATTCGGGAGAATATGTATTTATGGATACAAAGGTTTATTTGGACAGGTCTAATGGGTTTGATGAAATGAGGGATAGTCCGAGTGAGTCTGAGGTTGAAGAGGAGGAGGAAGAGGAGGATAATAATGAAAGGTCTTTGGTTTCATTAAGGATGTTGGCAGATTCGGTGAATAAATTTGGGAAGATATATGAGAAGATAGAGAATAGTAAGAGGGAACAGATGATGGAGTTGGAGAGGATGAGAATTGATTTTCATAGGGAATTAGAGTTGCAGAAGAAGCAAATTTTGGAAAGAGCACAGATGGAGATTGAGAAAATTAGGGAAGGAGACGATGATGGGGACACCTATGATGGTTGTGATGGTGACGGTGATTCTATGGAGAATCTTAGTGAATAATGTTGGTGAGTGTCTAATTTGTTGGTATATATTTTATCATTGATATAATGTTTTCTTGTTTATTGAAGTGCTTACCATAGCTGCATTACATACTAGTACTGAGGATTTCTTGTTCATTTTGCTCTTGGTTTATTTGTTGGTCAACGATGGTGTACTGATATACTATGTTTCGTGGCATGAATAGCTGGGCATAGTATATTATTGCATTTACTTGTTTCTGTTTTAATCAATTTTTTTATTAATTAATTTTGTCCCATATAACTTAAGATTGATGATGTGTTGTCTTCCCATCAAGTGAACACTGTATTTATGAAAAGACTACCTCGGACTTTATTGGTAACATTTGTTCCTTTTCCCCACAACAAAGAAGTGTGTTCCGTTGATCCTTTCTAAATAATTCTCTTTTTCTCATTGCTTCTTCTTCTTCTTTTCTTTTCTTTTTTTGTCTACTGAATCTTTAATGATCAGGCTTCTGATTTGATTGGACTTACCATTGTGGACCGCTTGTTGAACATAAACTGGGTATGAAAGGATCGTCGGACTTTCGAATTGTCTAAGGCTAATGTTTTTTGATATTTGTGAACTGATCAGGATATTGGAATTTGCCATTTGTTCTCTAACATCATAAAACGTCATATCATTTGGTAATAATTTTTTCCTCTTTCGAATTTTATCACTCTCAGGAACTTAGGTTTTGGAAAGGATGATGACGTTTGAACCTGCTACAAGTGTTTTGGATGAAGACCCTCTGCTCTCAGCTCGGTGAGAGTGTAGCTAACAGTGCAATTTTTCTGGAGTTTTAAGTATTTATAGCTTGATAGGCATGGATTTTTATATTAGTGCTTTAATATTACCCCTAGTTTAGAACCTGATAAACTTGTGTTGTATTGGTTAATGTACTCATCTTCTGCATATTGTAAATGCTTTTCCTTTTTGACAAGTTCTGTATACATCTTTTTTGGACATTCATATTGTATCAGTATTTTCTTTGTTGTGATATAACATAAGAAAGTTCTAAATCTTAATTCTTTGGACATTCATATTACAAACACTTATATTTTCTACATGTTCCCAACAATATATATTCTCAATCCCAATGTTTGTGAATTATATCAATGTTTTAATGAAAAAAAACAAGAAAAGGAAGGTTGCTAGAGAAGACATGGATTATTGAAATTGAAAAATATGATTGGCTTAGTTGTTTGGTCGTTTTCATAAAATATTGGACTTTAAAACTGATAAATTGGATTACGCAGAATCTGGTATTTAGAATCTAGATAGACTTGGATGAGTGTCTTGCAATCATTGAAGTTGATAAACTGGTCAAAGTTTTATCTATTCATTGAGTGGTAAAAGACCCTTGGATACAACCAAGAGGTCACTGACTGCCAAGTTTGTAGCCTTGTATGGTCTGACAGACAGAAGTCCCTAGTTTAGAACACATGAATATAGGAAAGTTGTGGGATTTTTGGGTTTCAAAAATATATATATATATATTCATGAAAAATTTATGTTTTAAGGTAGAAGGTTTTGAAATTTGTAGCCATCCATCTAAAATGATTTGTCTTTTGTTATATAAAGAGTAATAATAGTCTGTTCAAATTTATTTTGTGTTATTGTAGCACTCATCGCACCATCTTATCATTTAGATAGTAGCCAAATTGATTTGAGAAGAGTAGTATTACTTTTTATTTAATCTGATTGGCTTAAATATTCCCTATTGGTAGTTTAGTTGTAGTATTCTCTTTCAGTAATAAATCTGTCTTCTGTTGGAAATACTTCTATAAAACATGTTTTTAGTTTAAGGTGTTTGATCATGAAACTTTCCTTGCTTTTTTGGTTCAGTGTTAGAAAAGTAATGTGATCAACCGACTTGATGGTTTGGAAATGTTGAAACATTGAAAAGGAACCACGAACAGGAAAAGAAATATTCAGCCCCCTAATATTCAGTTTGTTTCAATTTGGATCCTCAGGTTGGGAAGAAACAAAGTGCCTCTGCACTCTGCTTCCAAACTGATTATTGTTTAAAATATAATATTTCTATCAACGCAAATAGGAAAGATGTCATTTTACATGGAATTTGTTTTGTAGGATCAGGTACTAGGTGACTTGACAACAATTTCTATCAACAGAGGAGGGAAGGAGAGGAAACTGAACCTGGGTAAATTCTTGAGAAAACACACACACACACACACACACACACTTAAAGACAGAGAACTTGATGAAGGATTTGGTGGAGTAATGATGAAAAAGAGAAAATTATGGAGGGTATAATTCAGCGTGTGAATGAAATAATTTTATATTGCCATTAATCATAGTCCAAAATGAAACAAAGCATTCATAACTTATTAAAAAAAATACTTTTTTAGCATATAAATATAAGTATACCCCTATCTGGAGTATTGTTGTTACTGTGAATCTGTTGTCTAGAATGAATGCCATATAAAATGGGAGATCCCAAAATTCTTTTAAGTGTTATGGTATTGTAACTTTTCATTTTAATCTTTATATAAATATTGAATTTTTATTGATTAGTTTTGGAACAGGTTATCTTTGGTTAATCAAAATGATAAACTTTCAAGATTTACATGCATAATAGAATACAACATTCATGACAGTGTCAAAAACAAGCACAGAAGAATACATTGAAACCAGTATTGAACCTTCCCATATACTGATGTCTGTGCACATTCTAAACTCGAACAAAAACTCAATTAATCTCAAACTCATATTACTTAACAAAGTCATGAGTAAAGCTGTCAGTCGCCTTCCTTCCATGAGATTGTTGGCCTTCACTAATGACTCAAGTCCATAACACTCACTCTCCACTACTGATAACACTCTTGCGAGGTTCCCCACAACCATCATGTGTGCAAATACTACACAAAATGGTATTCCTAGGAATCCTAAAACACACAAGAATCCTAACATTTTTGAGCATATACCAGCTGCAAATAGCATATTTGGCACTGTTACTAAACTAGCAACCAAAGCTCCAAAAAGGCCAACAACGATGACAAATTCCCAGAAACTTGTATGTAGAAGCTTAATCCAAGCCATCCCACTTTTCATTAACAGCCTTCTTCCATCAAGATTTATTCCATTGTAATTGTCTGAAACTGCTTGAATTGTTGCAGCTCTTCCTACTAGTGAGAAGGTGATAGAGGAAGGAAAGCAAATTATAAGGTGAACTATGGTTTTGGAGAGTATTTTGGACAGAGGATGTCCAAGGAAATGGCCTGTGGTGTTGATTGATAAGGAAGGTATTTGGGGAAAATGGTGAATGAGAAAGTGGGAGATGAAGAGAGAGATTGGAAGAGGAGAGAAGAGGAAGATAGAGATGGAATGGAAATGAGTGAGATGGAGAAGTATAAGTCTAATGGATTCCCTGAAAATCTGGGCTGTGTTGTTCAGATAGACTGACTCAAAGGCCTGTGCTGTTCTTCTATGCATTGTTGCAGAAGAGTAAGAGTAGAGAAGGCTGAGTGAATGAGATTGTTGACTGGAGGATTCATGATTAACTTAAACTAGAGTTATGGTTGCTTGCTTGTTAATATATCATGATTAAACAGGTTTGCTTAAAATGTGGTTATATCATTGTCACAGTCCGTGAAAACAAAGTTTTGGCTCTTTGGGATATTTTTAAAGCTTATAATCATTGAGAATATTGGAAAAACCTTTGAAACTTTCAATAATTATTCTTGATGTGGTTCTAATTTGGTATCATTATGGTCGTTTACTTACTTTTTTGGTTTTTGGTTTATTTGCTCATTTTACACAGAGAAATTCACCATACCTTCAAGATCTCAAATATTTTGTTGGATTTTTCAAATTTTGTGTAAGAATTTTAACTTTTGTGTTAGAGTTTTAAGTTAAAATTTTAATTTTTGTGCTAGAGATTTCAAATTTTGTGTTGTGATTGTAATATTCCTTTGGATGTAATGTTACTAAATTCCTTCACAGAAATTGTAAATTGCTTTGCGTGTGTTTTATTGCCTAGAGCTCTAAAGACACTTTATCCTTTTGGTTGGTGGTCTAATATTCTATTGGTTTTATCTTAAAATGTTGACAAATGGCAAAAGAGAAATGATTTTACGGTTGAAGAGAATGCTTAAGTTGATTCCAAAAGAGAATACTTAAGTTTGAGTCCAAAGGTTTTCATGAAATTCTTTAATTAGATATCATGATTTTGCTTTCTCAATTGAACAATTTTTGGGTGGATGGAATCATGGAAAGTTGTATGCCTATGTTTTTGTCTATGAGTTGAGAGAGAAACGGGGAAATAATAATTAATGTCAACTTGGATTGAAATATTTTTATATGATAAGATACAGCAAACATGTGCTGTGCACATCCACACGGAAAATGTCTGATTATTTTTAATTAACAACACTGAGTATCAACCATTTTACATATTTCTAATTGGAGGCACAAGAATACCCCTGTAAAATGGTAAATGTTATGAAAAAAAATAAATTGCTACCTCACTACATTGCCATTTTATTTTTGGTTATTTAAGAACACTACATTAGTATATTGACTGCTATGTGTGAAAAACTAGCTCTTCTTTTGAGGGAAGGAGCTATCCATTGTATCTGAATATAGGTGATCTCTCAAAGATCTTCACCTTCTTTGGGTACTAAAATTTCCTTTTCCTTCATCTTTATTATAATCTTTCTCATTAAGTCTGGGATTACTTCTTGTAATTTTGTCTCACCATATACTCCCAAATCAGTCTTCATGCATGTATCCATTCTTCTCAACATTCCCAACCAGAATGTCCTAAACCCAGCACTGTGTGCGATTTATCTTGGAAACTGCAAGTACACATCTGTCAAGACCTCCATTGCTATGTTTAAAGTTCCTTCCATACTTCTCATCTCCCTCTCTGCGTTATCACTCCACGAAGTTTGTTGTAACTTGTCTTTTAGTTGTCGTCACAGGTTAAGAAAGTATAAAAAAAAATCGGTGTTAATGCAAGGAGTCCAGAGAAAAATTTTAGATCCATCAACAATTATAATTGTTAATTTATTTGATAATTTTAAAATAAATATATATATATATATATTAGAATAAATTAAATTAAATTAAATTAAATAAAATATTATAAACATATTGATTAATTTTTTCTATATAACTCAATGAATTAAAAATATTCTCTTTAATAAACTGTATAACTTTATATATATAGTTCAATGATTAAGAGTTTGTATTTAAATATGAGGTGTGATTCAATTTATTTGTCTTGAAAAATAATTTTTTTATTTTTAAAATTGAACTAATTTTTTAATTCGGTTCCGATTTCACAATTTTTAGAATCAAAATTTATTCTAAAAAATCTATTCTTAAATTTTTAGAATTAAAATTCACCTTAAAAAATCGAATTTAGTTTGAAATTAATTTTTTTAATTCAATTTTTTGTAATTTTGAATTGAACCGAAATCGTTAAATACCCCTAAAATTTATAGGATTTTACATGCAAAGTGTCACGGGTTGACTTTCTCTTAGTCGAGATTCACGCTCGTGCGACATTCACTAGTACGATCAAACTAGCAAGTCAGCCTAAACAGGTTAATACGCAACAAACTTAAGAGGGTTAGTTGTCTACAAAAGAAAGTTAAGAGTAGGGGACAAGCAAGTATCGTAATGCAATACAATTTGAAATTTTATTGATAAAATACTATCAAGCATACAAGTCATAAATGACGTACAAGCATTGAATAAACAAGTGTTACAACATATCTGGACAATACAACCAAGTTTGAATCATTTATGTAAACAGCATATTTTTATTTATCCAAGGGAGAAAGAGTATACAACAATGCCCCCAGAATGTTGATGGACAAGGCCCTTTTAAGGTATCAATCCATCTCTCTCTAAAGAAGGTTTTAAGACTTTACAAGTGTGGCAAGATGAGATATAACCCATATTTCAATTGTCACACTCTAGGAATCGTAAATAACTTTACAATTCCAAGTCACAATAATGCCTTCCGATTTACGGCCATGAGCTTACTAGCTGGTCCTTGATCTTCTCCCTTGATCAACAAACTACCGACATATGGAACGGGATAGCGCCCTTTTCCAACAAGAAGTCCTTTTCCGCGATGGCAGCAAAGTTATCCACCTACAAAATAGCAATGTCTATTTGACCTCCCAAGTGTCGATCTTTATCTGCATTTGCTTTACCAACTTGATCTTAGGTAAGGCATTCAGAATTGACCGCCTTCATGTGGCCAATATCCTTCTCGAACTTTAACCCAAAACACTTCACTTCGGAAGCAAAATAACTTTATAAGTGACTTGAATGTCCACTGTAACCATTTCCATGTAATGGGCTCGGCTCTAGAGGCGGTTACAACCTTTTTTTTTTTTTTTAACACCGGCCAGCCTGGCCTACTGAGTCACAACCATTACAAAATAATGTTATGAGTGGCCTCAATGTCCACCATAACCCTTTTTATGTAATGGTCTCGGCCCTAGGCGTGGTTACAACCCATTACTATGCGATTCTGCCTTGGCTTACCGAGTTACAACTATCACAACCCAATGGCCTCGGTCCTAGGCGCGGTCATAACCTACTATCTCGTAGGCCCGCCCCAGCTACCGAGTCACAACCATTGTAGTCCAAGGTATCTCATGACCACTAGACAAGAATCTGCCCCTTTGGCCCTCCTCTAACGTCCCTTAGAGTTATCACTCCACAGGTCTAGCCCGAAGTTGGCACATTTTCACAGAGTTTGTCTCTCCCACTACTCGGACTCGAGACCTCCCTTTTAAGAGCATCCGCAAGTGAGTGTAAGTATCGACTCTACAAAATGTCCTTTTCTTGTGATCTTATTGTTTTTTAGATAGCTCCTTCAGAGCTTTTTATCTTTATGGTACCACCATGTGGCCCATCTCTTTTGTCTCTCGATTACTTTTCAAGTGCTTTCTGTAGTTCATTTCTAATTGTTATAGCACTTAGTCTTGCCCCTTTGAGGCATTTAAAGGCTCTATGCGGCTATTGTATCACCAATGTGATAATGTTTCTTCTCGGCTTCTCCCACACCATTAACGATGGTGACTTCTTTGGGAAGTTTGATTCTACTCATTTGGGTTGCTCCCCCACCTTTGTTAGAGTCCCAATCTCTGAGTTTCTCGTTCTCATTCTCTTTCTCTCTTGAGATGGGTAACGACCTTTTTGGTTAGGAGTCATCACATGAGTAATCCAACAACCATTCAATGACTGCTTGTGCGAATGAGAAATCTCTCACCCTTTTGTTATTGTAACTAATTTCATGCCCAAAGTCGAAGATTTTCCATCAAGTAAAACAATTAGTCTTATTCGATCACATCTTGGATATCTAACATCAAATCCAAGGATTTCTTTCTATACTCGCAAGCTATCTCAGTTTTTAAGTCGACTGCAAGTAGTCTCTTTCGAGCAAGCTACGCCACATTTTTGGGGATGAACTTTAGCTTTCATTTTAAGTCCTCCACCACAACTTGCAATCCTCGAACAAGTACATAGATGCCAAGGTCACCTCGGCGTCTTCGGAATCTTGCCCTCACCTTCCGGAAGTATTGTTCGATGTCAAAAAAATATTTTCGAGCACTTCGGTGTCTCGGGTTCCTCCATAGCGTTTTGATTCTAATTCCTTTAACCGAATGTATCTTAAACTTGAAGCAGATCCTTACTAAATTGCAAGGATACGAGCAGTAAGGTTTGTCTTTGTGATCACTTCCTAGAGCCGTTCCCGCAATATGTTCACTGCATCGTGGTACTCCTCCATAATCTCGGATATCTTTGCTTGCGTATTTATAAACTATGTTTCTAACTCTTCGAGACGTCCCCCATTATACGACTCAGAGTTAAAGCCAACGGCTTTCATTTCTCGTATGCTCACCCAAGAACTCAAGGACTCTAGTAACCTCAGAGTTTGTCTCAAGTCTTCGGTATCAAACAAGCATTTTTTGTACTATGTCGCCTCTAAGGCTCGTTGATGCTACTCTAACTCGCTTATTTTCTTTCGAGAGTATTCAATCAAGTTGTTCTTGAGGAGGTAATTTTTATAGACACTATCACCACAACCTTGAGCTCTGATACTGACTGTCACGAGCTGACTTTCCTTTAGTCGAGATTCATGCCCGTACAGCATTCACTAGTAGATCAAACTAGTAAGTCAACCTAAACAGGTTAACACGCAACAAACTTAAAAGGGTTAGTTGTCTACAAAAGAAAGTTAAGAGTAAGAGACAAGCAAATATCGTAATATGAGACAATATGAGATTTTATTGATACAATATTCGTAAGCATACAAGCCATCAATGGTGTACAAGCATTGAATAAACAAACGTTACAACATATTCGGACAATACAACCAAGCTTGAACCATTCATGCAAGCAGCACATTTCTGTTTATCTAATGACGTAGGAGTACATAGCAATGTCTCCGGAGTGCTAATGGACAAGACCTTTCTAAGGCACCAAGCCAGCCCCCTAAAGAAGGTTTTAAAACCTTATAAGTGTGGCAAGATGTGACATAACTTATGTCTCAGTTGTCAAATTCCAGAAATCGTAAATAACCTTATAATTCTAAATCACAATAGTGTCTTCCGATTTGCGACCACAGACTTACTAACTAATACTGAACAAGCAAATACGTGAGGCATTTAAACAAAATCTCTCACCACAAGCAGTAGGCTTATCCTTTCTAGAGATACAAAAAAGCAAATGAAGGATATATAATAGCCATTTATTTTGTAATTCTTTGACACCTCATCATTTGGTACATCCTTTCTCTTGAGCTTTTTTATATATATATATATATATATATATTTATACACTCATTGTAAACTCCTAAAATAAAAACTTAAAAGCACAAATAAAAAAAAAAACTCATTTCGCTTTTAGGTTGCTTGTTCTCAGTTACTTCAAATATCAACTACGGTAAAGTTCAAAGAATTAAGACTTTCGTTGTCCTCTGTTGACGAGGTACTTATATTGTCTGCGATGCTATAATTGTTCCCTGATTCTGCGCATGCATTTCTATGCCAACGAATCAGCAAATTCGCATAATCGGACATCAAGTCTAGTATCTTCAAGTTCTTTTCTAATGGACTATTCTTGAGTGCCACAAAACCAAATGCACAGTCAATGCAACCAAATGCACAGTCAATGCAATAAGCGTAACTTGTTCTTATTGGGATGGTAACGAATGTGAGTTTGAATATATTCGTCTCAAATGCCATTGGCTTTTATGTGCATTCATTTAAAAAAATTAATATCAAATTTGTACTAAACTCATAACAAATTTGATAATTTATTATTAAATTCGTTTAAACGAGTATTTAATATTTATCAAATTTGAACGGTTATCTATAGATTTTTAACGATTTTTAGTAAAATTTTAAACATTAATTTAAGATAAAATATATCACTCACATAAAACATTAAGTACATACAATAAAAAATAAATTAATAACAATAATTTTATAAAAAAATACATAATTATTTTACAAAACAACTTTCTTAATTAAATTACTTTAATATTTTAACTTATTTTTTTATATTAAAAATAATTATATAAATTTAATGATAAAATAAAAAGTAAATTTTAAGAAATAAATTTTAAACTTTGTTAATTATTATAATTATATACATATAATTTATTTGATAGATGTGATGAATATTATTTTGCAACACTAATATACGTATTAATTTTATGCATTACTCTTAACAAAAAAATTAATAAATTTAATATTATTATAAAATCAATAAATATTTAATTGATTATAAAAAATAATATTAAATACATAAATTTAATAAAAAATTTAAATATAATTAACGATGAGCGTATGTTGTAAATAAAAAATTTAAAAATTTATATTATAAAATTAAAACATCATTTTAATATTTTTTTAATATTAATATTAAAATAATATTATTTTAATATTTTTAAAATAAAAATAAAAAAAAAAATTATATACTCACAAACACCTCCCGCAAATATCGTATCAATATTTGTCTTAAATTTACTATAAATTTTAATTTATCCACTTAAATTTGTTTTTAATTAGTTAATAAGTATACCAAACTTGTCCAACAGAAATTAAGTAATAGCAATTTACAAATAAAATTGACATTCCCATAAAACATGGGTAACATCAGACATCAACATGATTAAAGCGATACACCCTAATCATAGGTGTCTGGTTGCCGACCAGTTATTGATAGCAAATGGAGGACAGACTTCCACCCAACTGGCGATTGCCAATTTGCAGGGTATTCAACAATAATCTTGCTTACTGACTGTGTTATAAACAGACAACACGTGTCGAAAATTTCTTAATCGAGCCTCCACATTAAATTTATGGACTTGAAAATTAGCTCCTCTGGATATCTCTGTGGTTGATATGAAGCAAGTAGCTTGAGGCGGTCTTTAAAAAGGTCTGCAATTGCCTTTTCTGCAAATGGGATAGGTGAAAATAAAGGAAACTGGGCAACTCCGAGAAGATAATTATGGAATAACTTCAGACCATTGACTAGCTTTCTCAATGAATAACTCGGTCAGAATTGACAATATATCCGCATCCAAATCTGTTACATCATGGTTCTGAAAACACATTATGTGAGTGAGCCCAAAGATAGTTATGTAAAACGTAGAAACTATAGTCACCATCCAAACAAGAATAAGAAAGTCATTAAAACACCCGTTTCTGCAGAATTGAACTGTGAAACAGACTTTTTGCTTAGCTTGTTAAACAATCAGCATTATTGCCAAAAGTTAATAACAAAGTTGAGAAGTTAGAGCCGACATTAGAGTGAGAGAGACAGAGACAGACAGAGAAAGTGATCACTAATGCCATAAAAGGGTGAGTTGATTCCCAAAGAGGTTTGGTTATTATTTGGTTCACACGTCCAAAATTTCAACATTTTATTCACTAGGAGAAAGAAGAAAATACTTGGGAGAGAAGGAAATCTGAGCTAGAATCACCAGTCAATGAATTATAATTTATAGGGTGTAAACGTAGACAGAATGGTTATTATCAGACTGAGAAACACATGCAGTGTCTTTTCCTAATGTATTTAGAAGATATAGACTCCATGTTTGGAAAAACTTACTAGCTGTTTCAGTACTATCTTGCCTATTAAGGGCAGTAAAAGAGAAGCTGACGCCTGAACTCTAGCCTTCACCCTTCCCGGCAACCTCTCTAAGTCTGGAAGCTTGCGCAGATACTGAGCAACAACTACCATAGCTTCTGAATTTGTTTTTAGATATTCAACCATGTCCAGCCTATTACTAATGCCTTTAACATCTTTTAGTGGATGGCAAATCCAGCTCCTTAAAAGCTGTTTACCAGATGATGTTATACAGCTATCAAGATATTTGAACAATGTACCTGCTTCATAAGGACACAGTTCTCTCATACTTGGCATTTTGCTTTAAGCTAACACAATGCAAACACTTGCCTGATGAACCATCATCAGCATTGTTACAAAATATCTCAAGATTTGCCAGTATCTGTGTGAAAATGGAACACATTAATCTCTACAAACAACCCACATATTAAGGGGATCACAGTAATAATAAAAAATGAAAAAAGTAATACAAGAAAGCATACCATCAACCTGGATAAATTATTTATAAGTCCACCTAGAGGCTAGAGCACAAATTCCGATATCATGGTGCATTATACTATCAAGTGCATTATTCCATGGACTTGAAGATTCTTTGAAGTAACCCTTCAAATGAATCAAATTTTGAACTTCAGAAGCATCCAAAAAATCAGTAGCCGCCATAGCTGGAGTCAATTCCAGAGCTGCAGAACCTGAGAAATAAGTAAAAATTAAGCATTCACATATCATGATTACAGTCAACTTCTATGCATTTTTGGTCCACCTAATGGGAAAATGAAATGCATAAGTAAGAGCAAACATGGCTGCTGAATCAGTAATCTGACTAGCACTGATGGCAGATTGCCAACAGTAACAAAAACACGAATGATTTCATTATCACGTTAAAATGCTGATGGCTAATTGACCATAAAAGCAAACAACAAGTAAGGTGCACATATAAAAAAAGTACAAAATGCTAAATCAGAAGCATAAATGAAAGAACAGGCATACAGTAGACACCAGAACAAATTGCAGGTAAAACACTGCAGATATTTACAGCAAAGCCTAGGAGCCAACGCAGGCAAACTCACCTGACTTGTAAAACATGAAAACATATTTCATACTTTGTGACAAAGAATTAGATGTAGAAAATGCTCAAAGAATTACTACTTGACAAGTGCAAAAGCTGCAGGTATAAGACATCATTTAGTAGCTTTGATAGATAAGCAACAATGCACCTAGCCTCCTACTGATGTGCAACAAATCTTCATCCATGTGAAGAACTTTTTAAGATGCTCTGACAAATACAGCATGTCAGTTCAAATTGCCTGAGAGTATAGCAAGGTTATTCAACCAAATTTCATCTGTACCTTTTGCAATAATAATCATAGATGCATAATTCAGAAGGGTGGGTCATGTTACAGTTGAAGCAACTATGCAACCACACAATGTCAATCTCAAAATACTTCACACCTATGCTATGGAGTCTTCCCTACCAATTCAATGCATTATTTTGCATGCACAATTTTTCCAGTCAAACTACCAAAAAAATTGAAGGCATAACTATTTGACAGCAAAATGAAAACACACTGTACATATCTGCACAATCTGATCTCATATATTGACATAATTTCATTAATAAAATCCTCACCTGTTAAGGAATACTTTCTGAGGGCTTTCTGAGCTTCTTTGCAGAGCCCCGAAACATTAAAATGATTAAGCTAAAATCAAAGTGCCAATTTCCATTTATAACTTCAGAGTGGAACTCTGTTCAAATAACAAAAGGACATAGGAACAAAGATCACCTCTACTTTCATATGTTACTTCTGTAGGTGAAACCTGAATCAATCCCGACATGAATATCAGAACTTTGATCTATCAAATTTGAAAGACTATGCGGAAACATTATAGAAGAAATAACAAGATAGAAAAGCATACTTACATCAATAAAGCACCCAAAGCAGCACAAGAAGCGTCATCATCGATGGTACCAACCCAGAACCTCAGAGCAGCACAATCAACAAAAGCAAACCCATACACAACTGAACCATTATTCGACAGCTCCCCTGGAGATGAAGGGCAATCCAATAAACTTAGAATATAACCCACCAAAAGGAAACAGCAAGTTTGTTTTTCCAAACATGGAGTCTAAAATTAGCCAATATTAGGGGACTGATCATTTCATTAAAAGTCCATTTCTTTCAAGAACTGGGCTGGATCCTCTGTTTTAACATCGGCTGATTTGCTTAACCAATATTAGGGGACAGATCAAGGCGTTTTGGCTATTTGTCATAAAAAGCTTCATATTATGCCATTTTATGTAATATCAGTCAGATCATCATTATCGTTTGAAGCAAGTACATGGCACCATGGCCATTAGCTGGTATCTAGAAAAAGTCTAGGAATATACATTGAGAAAAAACTAGAAATCCAAAATTAGAGTAAGAGGATAAGATTCAATAACCATTATTCAGGCATACAGATATAGATGGACTATATGAAGCATGCACTGAAATAAATGATAATAAAAAATAAGACGGTAATTTAACAGGTATAGGCATGAAAATTTGGCATTCAGCATTGGCAATGACCAACAAGAAAACATTACAGACCTCTTTTATTCAAGAAGATGAACAGAATCAGGTCCAATAGTACCATCTACTGCAGTTGATGGTGTGACCACATTTACTAATTTTCTTGGAATTACCTGAAATCCAGCCTCAAAGTCAAATCAAGAAATTTAGACTGTAATCTAAGCAGTTGCATGATAAAGAATGCATCAAGAGGAGAGGAAAACAAAAAGAATGAGATGCAAACTAACAACATAAAAAAAGTATGACCTATATGAAAATCAGAAATTGTGGCATGTTTGATGGAACTTGTTATTAATGTTGTTACAAGCATGCCCAGAATAGCTAGGTCTGCCTTCACCCAAAGAGAGAAAAAGGAAAATGATTACATAATGGTTCTGAGCCGCCAACTTTGCCGAATACGGAGCAAACACTAGAGGAACTTGCACGCTGTTCAAACCTGCAAATTTACACAAAATCATTCAATAAAAAGCACCCCAGTGAAACAAGGCTAATCAATTACATGCATCTATAATATATTGCACATAAACTAGCTGGCAACAAGCAATTTGACGCATAATACATGAAAATTTTCTTACATCTAATTAAATCCACGAGTGGGAATAAATCATAACCTCAAAACGTACGAGTTAACCTAAAAACCCTCATTTTAAAAAAGTATCTTTCATTTGTATTTTGTCTACTATCAACCTTCACAAACGTATGCATAATACTCGAGAACAGTGAAGAACCTCCAACGGTCTCGTCATTCGCCCGGAAGCTCGCTGGTAGTATCTGACGTGGCACCTTTTCTGGAGGAGTATCCGCTCCTCCGATTTCCAGAGACGAGTCCTCTTTAGCACGAACCGTAGTCTGATTGGAATCCGGCACCGCTTAGATTTTGCTGCTTCGACGGAAACTCGGAGTGTTTCCTGCCGCCATGTGTCCGGTGCCGGAGTTGTGGTTCGCCAGCTAGAGTTACGGAAAGAACAAGAGGATGGATTTTTGATGCTGCATTTTCAAATTACAAGAGAGTGAATGAGAGAGAGAGAGAGAGGTGTGCAGCATAAAACTTAAGCTGAACAATTGGCGCCAAATTTTACCCCCTTGATCTAAAAATGGCTGACTGATTGCATCAGACCAATTTATTTCCATTTCCTCCTCTCAGCCGTTCGATTAATGAACTAATCGAAATACCCACACCCTTCACCCATAAAGAGTCGCCACGTCATCCCAGCACTGAAGATATTTTTCTTCCTTGACGATCAAGCAAAACGCACTTAATTACGTAGCGGTCAATATCCTCATCAGCAACATTAACCAATAATAATTTGCCATGTCATCCATTTAACCGAAGATTTTCCCTCACTACAATTGCGTAACCTCGAAGCTCGCAGAACTTTCCAGAGACAAGCTCTCTATATAAACCGTCCTTCCCCAGCGCACAAACAGTGCCATTTGATTCTGTGTCACAAAGGAACGATAATTATCATTTCCTTATCATCTAGATCATTCAACGATGCCGAGTCGATATCCAGGAGCGATTTCACAGGATTGGGAGCCTGTGGTGCTACACAAGTCCAAGACCAAGGCTCAAGAGTTGCGCAACCCGAAGGTGGTGAACCAGGCACTGCGGTCTGGCGCACCGGTCCAGACCATCAAGAAGTTCGACGCCGCCTCAAACAAAAAGACTCCCGGAGCGGTCGTCAACGCCAGAAAGCTCGATGAGGGTACCGAGCCGGGATCGCTGGACCGGGTGTCAGCTGAGGTGAGGCAGGCGATACAAAAAGCGCGGCTGGAGAAGAAGATGAGCCAAGCCCAGCTAGCTAAGCTGATAAACGAGCGGCCTCAGGTGGTTCAGGAGTACGAGAACGGAAAGGCTGTGTCCAACCAGGCTGTTTTGGCAAAGCTGGAGAAAGCTCTAGGCGTGAAGCTTAGAGGCAAGATTGGCAAGTGATCGTTGTTAACAGGCGTAGTGATTTGGGTTTCTTTGTACTTACTGTTCCGAAATTTGAATATATGTGTTGTTCGTCTCTGTGGTGCTTTCAGTCTTACTTGTAGAAATATTTGCAATTATGTTAATGTGGAGTTGATTAACTAGTGAGATGCAGGGTCTTGCAAATTTATGAATTTCTTTAGCAACTTTCTGAAACACTTCCAAATTTTGGATTTTGATTTATGCAATGGCATGGCATTTGGGCCAAGACTAAGCCCACTGATGGGAAGATTTGGAATTCGTTTTTGATCATTTATCACCAATTATGAAAATCGGATACTCTTGATTCAATTCATAGTTGATTGACTTCTTCAATAACACGTCCACAAATGCATCAAGGCGTATAAAAGCAAGTTCTATTCTCACTCTTGTATCGAATTTCACAACCATTACAACATACACTAATGTTCTGGATGTGGCGACAGAGTCACAAATTAAGAAACACACCAAAACAAATTGTTCTCTGGCGAGGACGATATGCCCATTATAGCATCGAGAATTGTCTTCCCAAACTTAGAAACAGTATGCCAATACTTTTTTCAAACATGTGTTCATTCAGAGCCGACGAGAGTTATAAATGGGAGTTACGACAGACTTGATGTGGAGATGTTTATAAACAGCTTCCATTCCTCAATCCCTTCCAAGCCCACTCATTTTGAATCCTCCAAAATCAAAAGCAAAATAACAGTTGATCCACATTGTGCCCGCTCGAATTGATCTAGAGACAGTGTTGGCCACGTTCAAGTCCTTGGTTACAATGCCTGCTGCTAGGCCATATCTGGTATTGTTGGCTCTCTCAATAGCCTCTTCAACAGTCCTGCAATCGCTTATCAATAAGTGATTTGAACATTGACAATACTTTTAAGGGGATCCTATATAACATTAAATAAAATCCTGATTGAGCTCGGTAATTTATTTGTACTTAAAAGACCATTAGAAATCCTAATAGGGTCATCAGGGTTTTTCAATTCTGCAGTTTTGATGTTCTATGTTATAGAGTTTTTTTTTTTTTGGAGATGATGGCATGTTAATTCTCGAGGAGAAGAAGAAAAGACTGGATGCAGATACTCACTTGAATTTCATCAATGACATCACAGGGCCAAAAATTTCATCCTTTGCTATTAGCATGTCCTCCTGTACCAACTTATCAGTTTAATAAACTGTGACGTTGTGGTCAAGATTCCCAAACAATAAACTTGCTATAAAGTTTACCTTGACATCAGTGAAAACGGTACGTGGGCTCAATATAATATCCCTTCTCGCCCAAAGGCTTACCTCCTGTTAACACAGTGGCTCCTTGTCTTTTGCCATGCTCAATGTAAGAAAGAACTTTATTGAACTGATCCTTATCAACCTGTTACATGTAGCCAAATCATGGAAATTATGTTATACAGAAATCTTACTATATCTGTCAAAGTTGGTTGTAAATGGCACTAGAATTTTCTTTCAACATCTATTAGATCATTCAAGTCTTAGCTTACCCATTGTAAGGAATACGTTGCTTGCAAAACTTGAAATTACTCACTTCTCAGTTATAAATATATAATTACCTGTGGTCCTTGACGAACTGCTGGATCGAAAAGGTCGCCAACCACCCAAGCTATTGCCTTTTCTGCCAACTTCTTTACAAGTTCATCATAAATCCCTTCTTGAACATAAACACGAGAACTTTCTGCGCAAATTTCTACCTAAAAAAAATTGAAATAAAATAATTGGCTTAAACTCACCGTTATTAGTAACATCAAAGAGTAAAAGAATAATAATATTTTACCTTGTTAAACAGGTTTCCAAAAAGAGCAAGGTCCGCAGCAGTGTTTACATCAGCATCATCAAAAATCCGGAGAGGTGATTTGCCTCCTAATTCTAGTGAAACTGATTTCAAATTGCTTGTTGCTGCAGCCTGCAACCCTAGACGTCCAACTTCTGTAGACCCAGTAAAACTAACCAGCAAAAAAAACCAAGACCACTGACTTCAAAATCAAATATCACAATGAATAATGAATCACTTGTAAAACATTTTCTATGATTTAGATCTCACTTTATCAATGTCCATATGTGAGGTAATGGCAGCACCAGCAGTTGGTCCAAATCCAGTCACAACATTGATCAATCCGTCAGGTATACCAGCCTGAATTATATGGGCCATATGTGTCAACAGCATAAATATGAATTTATTTGTATTTTTAAACTACGAATGATAGTCCTTCCAAGGTTTGAACGTCTGCAATTTTTTTTTAAGTGAACATCCACATCTACTATATAAAAGAATTTTTTAACTGAAGGTAGAATATCCATACGTACCAGCTTGGCAAGATGAACATAATAAAGAGCTGTAAGGGGTGTTTGCTCAGCAGGCTTGACGAGCATGGTGCAGCCTGCGGCTAAGGCTGGACTAACCTTCAGGAAAAACATGGTAGTTGGAACATTCCAGGGAGGATAATTCCTACAACACCAATGGGTTCGCGCAAAGTGTAGCCTTGTAACTGGCTTGACATTTTCAACACCTCTCCTCGAATTTTGTCTGCTGCTCCCGCAGGGTAACGAAGAGTGTCAGCCGCCCCTGGAATGTCGATAGCTTTGCACGAGGTGAACAATTTCCCAGCATCAATAGTATGATTAGTATCCAATGCCGCTAATTCTTCAATATTTTCATCAATTGAGTCTATCTTTCGCCTCTCTGATCACAATTTTCAAGGAAAAATAATAATTAAATATGTAAGAGGCATTCTAACAGGAATCACAGGCAATAATTTATACTTACAGAACGAGTCAAACGTGGCCATGGACCATGATCAAAGGCATGTCGCGCAGCTTCGACAGCAAAATCAACATCCTCCTTACCTCCTTCTACAATCTTTGCTATCACTTCTCCATTTCTCGGATCAATTGTCTCAAATTAATTGTAAAACCATATAAAAGCAAAAAATAATGCAGAGGATATATACGGGAATGATGATGACCAATGCAAGTAGTGCAGTGTTTTCGGAGAGAATATTATATCACTTTATTACGCTAATGCAGTTAGAATTTATTACTAACTTATAATTTTTCTCTCCTCTCTTCTCTGTAATTAAATGGCTCAACAACGTGATTATAGTGGTGTAATTAAATGGTCCACCCATGCATTATAATGGTGAAACTATCGTACTTAAAATACTCTTTTTTATGAACCGACATACGGACTAACCATACTCTCAAAATAAACAATAAATAAATATTTATATAGTCATAATTGTAATATGAAATCT
>JAXCLQ010044783.1:0-20660 GCA_035584115.1 Cedrela odorata | reverse complement strand
TTCACTCAAATCCAATGGCCATCATTTCTCCACCACATCTTCCACTAACTAACCCTAAATATTAATTAATTTAATCATTAAAATACATGGATGGCTAAGATGACTTTAACCAAATCCAATGGACCACATTTATCCACCACATTTTTCACTAACTTAGCTTTTTATTCATCCTTATCCCATTTGCAAAACATGGCTAGAATTGTGACAAGTGGATGACTAGGATTGAAGCAAATGAATGGCTTAGATTTTGTAGAGAATTTTTGGCCAAAACTTAGTATTTTATACATTTAAGTATTTATTTTACTTAATTATATATATATATATATATAAAAACTTGGGCTTGGGCTTGGGCCCATTTTAATATTTATATATATATATATATATATAAACATAAGCTTGGGTTTGGGTTCAATTTAATTAAATTAAGCCCAAATTATATATGTATAATACTTAGCCTACTTAATTACATATGTATATATTTATTCATAAGATGAAATCCCAAAATCACCTTGCTAATAATGAAATTTCAATTCTACCCTTATAAATTTACTTTATATTACTTCTCAAAATTCTAATACTTAATACTTTAACAAGTATATTTACAATCCTAGCTACGAGTCCTACAAAAAAAATTGTGGGTATCACATTTTGACATTGTGATGTGACAATGGTTGAATATTAAAGGATTAAAGCGATTGGAATAAAGTTGGATTATATTATAAAGACAATATTTCTGATATCTTAGATTTAGATCTTAGACATATATATATATATATATAACGTACATGTTGTATATTATATTGACTTTAGTCAATCTGTAATACATAGAATTTTGTATAAGTTATTTATAAGTTCTGTTGTATCGTAGAATAAGGGATGATAACAGTAAAGTTTGTGCATCATGTAGACTATAAATTTAAATATAATGATTAGACTATAAGTCAATAAGATCTATGATTTAGGATTATAGGATTTTATAGGAACTGGTTATTGGAGTTGCTCAGTTGAAGTATGAATTATTAAGAATGATATTTGCTACTACCATCAATGAATGCATATTAGAAGAATAGGTTCATTAATTATATATTAATTTGGCTAAGTTACCATACATTTTGAATGGTAATGGTAATTTCAATAAGTTTAATCAAGTGCACCAGTTTAATTACTTGCATGTTGGTGGTTTCATAAGATGGTTATTATAAGTAAATACAATTGATACTAGTTGAATTATACGTGATGAATAAGACACTTATCAAATTTCGAGAACGAAATTTTTGTAAAGAGGGGAGAATTGTAATACCCGTAATTTAAAAAATTTGTAACTGTAGCATTCACAGTATTTAATCGAATAATTTGATATTATTTGGTTAAATTAAAATTTCATATAACTTAGAATTTTTGGGTGTATAGTTGAATTTTGGGTTTAAAATAATGTTATTTGTTTAAGCCCAAATTTAATTTCATAAAGTTAGGTTATAAGTAGATTTGGATGAAGAAAATAGTACTTGAATTAATTTTAGACTTAATTGTAAAAATTTTGAAATACTGAAGGTTATTTTAGAATTTTTGAACGGACTAAAATAAAAGTTTTTCAAAATTTTAAGTTATTTTTATAATTTTAAAAAGGATAGAGGTCTCAATGATATTTTACATACCAAAATAAAATAAAATTTTCTTCTTCCCCTTGTGCATTCTTTTCCTTTCCCAGTGCATTCGTCTCCTTCTATTTCAATAAAATGGCAGCTTGTCTCTTCCCCTCTTTCTCAAATTCTAGTCAAATTACTTTAAATTCAAGCGATTTTCTTTCAAAATCTAGTTACCAGTAAGCTTTATAATGCATTAAATGTTGGAATTTTGATTTTAAGCATGAATTGAAATTGAAGGTTACTATTTATCCGAAAAAATTTTACTTAATTTTGTATAAAAAAAATTGTTAGATTGTGTTGAATTAGAGTAGGAAATGCAATATTGAGTTGATTTGGCATTTATTTAACTATTGATCTGAAGAAATTAGAGTGTTTTTGTCTTTGGTGAATAGTATTTTTTTAAAGGTGCTACAATGCTTTTAGAATATGCTACAGTAACTTCGATCTGTACAGTAACTGTTTGCACAATACCTTTAATCTACACAGTACTGTGTGTATAGTAAATCCGATATGAACAGTATTTTAGCTACAGTACTCTCGACATTAACAGTCTTTTACTACAGTATCTGCGTAAACAGTATTTGCTATAGTTATATCAAAGCCGTCTTTGTTTGCTTAGATGAAAATATGTAAATTTGAGATAGTCAGAAATAAGATTTAGAATAAATTAGCCATAAAAATTCATTATTGAAAATATAAAAAATGACAATAGTTAGTTAAAATATTGAAAATAATTTAGTCATATTTTCCAGGAGAATTGCATTTAGTGCAATTATATTGATTATTTAAATAGTAAAATTCATAAGTTATGTGTGAGTGGTATTAGGTTACGATGATCCAAGAGAAGATCTGAGTAGGCAAAAGGGTTGTTAGTGGGAGTGGTTACCCTCCCTTTGTAGTAAGTAAATTATGCAAGTATTTTTAATGCTTTAGAAATAATATGATATCTGAGTATGTGTTTGAAAATAATATGAAAATTGTGGATTTTGAATGTTTTATATGTTGATATCAAATTCATGAAATGACTGTTGAAAATGATGTCGATGTGTGAATGTTTATGAATGAAAATGATTTTATAGCTCTAATCGTTAGTTAAATATTTATTCTGACTTGGTCAAGTCTCGTGTTAAAGTTGGACTTGTGAGCTATTCTGAATTATGTTTAACGTGCAATGCACGTTTTTGTTTAATATGCAATGCTCATTTCTGTTTAACGAGCAATACGCATTTCTGTTTAACATGCAATGCACATTTCTGTTATAATTTATATGAAAAAGTCCACTTTAATCGGAACACGTGATTACGTTCTAAATCCGAGTCCCGTGGGTGCAGGTGATAGTAACTGACTGAGCCATTTTGAAAATGTTTGAAATATGAATGAATTCATATGTTATTAGAGAGTTTGAAAATTCATTAATCCGTTTGACCAAATATGTTTGCTTTGGAAAAGAAATAAATATGTTATGTATCACATTGACATACAAAAAAGCTTGCATGGTTTACTTACTGAGACTTTATCTCACTCTTTATTATAAAAATTTTATTTTTTCAGATAATAATATTTATGAAGGAAGAAAACAAGTGTACACAGGTGGTTAGATGTAGAAGAAATTTTTATTATAGGTAATTAATGGAGTAATTGTAAGATTTAAAACTAGTTATGTAGATAACTCTATGTGTGTATAAGGAATTATGATATAGTAGACAATGAAGAATCGTGTATTATTAATACTCTTTGTATGAAATGATGTAGCATTATGTAATCATGATTAATTAAGTAAGTATGAAATGGGGTGTGACAAGAGTGGTGTCAAAGCTAAGGTTAGAGGTTTTGTAGAATTTAAGTGATCAGATAATGATTTGAGGTTTGTAAATATTTGGAATGATCGAAAAATTTGAGTATATAGTCATTCAGATTAATAGGGAAACCAAAGTTTAAAATTTAGAGAATCAATGAGAAAATATAATTATGACAACGAGGGATAGAGAAGAAAGTATTAATATATGTGTATACAGTATCATTACCTGTGAAAAAAGTATCGATACACGTGAATAAATAATCGATACTTTATAAGTAAGAGAGTTCAAAATTATTTAGAACTCACCCGATCAATACCTTAAGGAGAAGAGATTGATATATGAAGGCAAATGTATTGATGCTTGGTGTTAAAGAAATTTTCAAAACTAAAATTTTAATAAAGGAATCGATATTAGGGCTTAAAAGTATCGATACATTACAAATCAGAGCTCATATTAGGATTCTGTAGACTTTGGATTAGTTAAATAAATAATAGAATTAAAACTTTAGAATTGGAACCCAAATTATTAAATTAATGAAGATATAGTTTTATTGTGTACAAGTGTAATTTGATTGGTATTTTATTTAAATTGGTATTAATGTTTGGATAAAGTTATAAAAGTTTATGAAGTAACGTATATTTTAAATGACTGAACGACCGTTGCAGAGTTAAAACGGGCATTCCATAAAGTATATTTATAATTTCATTGGGCAATAAGTTTGTTGAAAATGTTATTTTCGATTTCATGATAATTAAACGAATAAGCTTAGTGTTTTATTCCATATAATGTAATAATAAAATGTGAAATTATTTAATATTGTTTATGTAGTAGACTAGTCTGAATCCTTATTATTTAATTGAGATGATGCGTTGATTTGATTAATTTTGAATCTCAACAAAATTGGACTAGTTTCAATTATGGGTAGGCCAAGTTTGTGTGATGAAAATTGAGAGTGTTAACTGTTTTGTTCCATAATCATTTTGCTAAGATATAATGTCGTCTTACTGTAGACCTAGAAATGATAAAATAATGTTAAATGTGAGTTTAGACCTAATGTTGGTTATATTACTGACAGAAAAAAAAATGAGAGGTAATAATAATGCAATTAGTGAAGACATAAGAAAATGTTAGATAGGTAGCAAAACTTAAGAGAAATTTCATTTCATTTATGTTACTGGATAAATCAAGATCTAATTTTAGAGCTAAAATGAGATTTTGAGGATTTCTTTTGTGATTTGTTATAATTAATTATAGTATGTAATTTTTCTTAGAATGTATCTCTTTTTTGTTTAGTTATAGTTTCTTTTAACTAGGAAAGCATTGAGTGTGAAGTCATATTGTGATATTAATCATATGAATTGCAAAGTGTAAAGTTTGAATTTTTATTAACTATTAACTTCAATTAGTTGGTTAATTTCTGGTCCCTTTTAAGTGGCTCTGTTTGGAAAAAAAAAATAAAAAAGGATTTCATAACGTAATATAATGACTAAGATGTCGAGACAATTAAGTTGTTAATTAGAGGAATTTGGGTAAGGTTAAGAATATATGTGCCACAAATTTATGATTAGTAGCATGAGTTTAAAGGAAAATTTTTAGTGAAATAATTGTAAGATTTAAAACTAGTTATGTAGATAACTCTATGTATGTGTAAGGAATTATGATATGGTAGACAATTAAGAGTCATATATTATTAATACTCTTTGTATTAAATGATGTAACATTATGTAATCATGATTGATTAAGTAAGTATGAAATAGGGTGTGACAGTTGAAGTGAGAGAATAAAAGGAAGAAATAGAAGGTATCACATGCTCGATGAAATGCCTGAATGAGATACAGAGAAGATAGAAGAAAGGAAATCTGATTTTCTAGTGAAAAAGGTGAGTACGTGTGTTTAATTTTGATTTTAAAGAATATGAATTTGTGTTGGTTGGTAATTTAAGTTGTAAATTGTGTTTATATAGTGACTATGTGTGAAATGCTATGTGTTGTACAACTTGTTAGAGATGAAATGACTTGAACAATGCATGATTTAATTTAGGGTAGTGTTTGATGTTAGAGAAATGTGAAATTATCAAGAAAATGAATGTGTAAATTGAATAGTTGATAAGTTTGAGAAGTCATAACAATGTTTATGTGGTTGTGTTGCAAAAACTGAAATGTAGACATGTGTAGAGGGTTGGCCAATAATGTGCATCTTTATGACTATGTGTTGGGATAGAAAATGTGAAAATGAAGTGTGATTACATGATATGTGGTAGCGGAGTTGAGCAGAATATGGGGTGTTTTCAGATAGAATTTGGTTTATGTGTTATTCCCTGAAATTTCTAACAGAGTTCGGTAAAATGGAAACTGAGCAAGTTCTAGACCTTGGATTGATGAGTCACAAAATTCTATTAAAACTAGACATATAGGAAAATGATATAGTTGAAAATCAGGTCAAGACGCTCAACAATGAACTCTCAGAAAAATTTGGAATAAGGCTACCCTGTTATAGAGCATCATCTTGCCTTGTTGCGTCATGTGTCAAAAATCAGTTATAACATAAGCGATCGTATTCAAAATTTGAATATGTAAAATACAGTGGAAACTAGACTTATAATAGAGTGTACCACCAAAAATTTAGATTGTGATACAATGCCGATTTAGCACATTGAGAGTTTAAAGTCGCTCACTGTGTAGTAAACATCACTTAGGTATTCATAATTTGAGTAATCGGATCCAAAATCTAAATTCGTAAAGTGCGGTAAAGATTATACTCATAATAGAGTGTGCCACCAAAAATTTAGGTTATGTACATTGCTGATTTAGCATATCGCGAGTTTAAAGTCAAAGTCACTCGCTGTGCAGGTAAACCTGACCTAGGTCGATCGAAATGGAAATTTTGGTCCGAGTTTCATAGTAATTCAAGTTAACTTAGTTTTATTGGAGTAAAGTGTATATATTTTTATTTATTTATACATCTAATTATGATCATGAAACCAAACATAAGCTGTTATTGTAGATCTTTGATCGGAATGCCCACCGTCCATGCTTTGGTACGAGTTGGTTGAATTCCAACAGGTGAGTGGATTAATGTTATTTCAAATGGTTATGAACTTACAAATTATTAGTTTTTAAGAAACCCTTTAGATTTGATAAAAGTGCTGGGGTATACGTATATATTTATTATTGAATTGAGCTTAAATCTCTGCAAAAAATAAGACTAGTCATGATTTTTGATAGACTGAGTTTATGTGAAATGATTAGGAGTGCTTAGTGCCTTGTTTTATGGTTATTTTATAAAAATGTTAAAGTGATTAAATTATGTAAATAGCCATTGAGGCATTGATAATTATTTCCTTGTTTGGTTTATAAATTTGATATAAGTGCAATGTAGAACTGAGTCGTCAAATACATATATGTACGATAATATATATATATATATATACATTGATTACTGGTATGTTATATGTGTATGATTCTAAATTATGGGAATGGCCCTTGAGGCATTGATATTTATTTATATGCTTTGTTGTAAACTTGATATCAGGGTGATGTGAAATTGAGTCAGTAAAGTATATGAATGTGTGTGATATATTATATAAATACAAATTTGATATTTCAGTGGTTACAGCATTTAGCCTATGGCGGATTTTGAGATGGCGTATGACATGTGAGTAAATAGTTATGTTATCCAATGAATTAGTTAAACCTAGTGTGGAATACATGTGATAAAGAATGTGGTTTAATTCTTAAAATTTCATTGATCATTGCTTTATAAATGGTGTCTACATTGAATATGAAGACATGTTTTGGAAATGTCAATAGTGTGTTGCAACAATGTAAATATACAAATTGTGTTTCAGATTGAAATCACTGTTTTGAAAATTTGTGATTGTTGCAAATATTAAAGCTATTGTTACGGATGTGTTCGACTATTGTGAACCAAAGAGTTGTGATTTGGGTTGTGCTATTTTGAGGATGGATGCTAAAATTTTGCGGTAAGTTGAATATTGTAAAGTTATGGAATATAAATTGGGCAATGACATGTGAGAGAGAGACATTGAGTTGTAAGGTTGACTTATATATATATATATATGATTTATACATTTCATGAAATCAAAGTAAAAGTATAGTATTGTTATCTGGTATGACTTTATTTTGAATTTACAATTGAGATTTGGATTTCAGCAATAGATTCTACTATGTATACATAGACGAAACTTGAAAATGAGATGTTTTATGATTTTAAACTAGAGTAGTGAAACTATTCCTTTAAAGATAAACTTGATTTGCCTTCAGGCCAAAAATTGCCTTTGGGCTAGAGTTTGCCTTTAGACCAGAATTTGCCTTCGAGTTAGAGATTACCTTCGGGCTAAAGATTGCCTTCGGGTCAGAGGTTACCTTTGGGCCAAAGGTTGCCCTACGAGGCCAAAGGTTCTATTTTGGTTGGCTGTGACATATTGCGGGCCAAAATACCAGAGTCACAAAATTAAAAAAGAAAAAGAAAAAATTGATGACCATTTTTCTAAAATTGGTTTATTATTTCAAAACAGTTTAGATATGACATTGACTAGAGTTCCTTTTTACTACTACAGTTTGAAATTACTTTGATACAATATGTCATCAGAGTGATTTAAATTGTTTAAAGTACAAATTTGGATTTTATCATAAATGAATATTTCTTTTAAATATAATATTCACTCACTGAGTCTTCCAAGACTCATCCCCCACTCTTGAGATTTTTGCAGGTCTAAATCCCTGGTGAAATGTTTCAGCCTTTGAAGACATAGACGAAAGAGGGGATAGGCACTACAGTTACCAAGGTATCATGGTCCATTATGTACATAGTGTCTAATGTGTTATAGTTAGAGTTTTGTTTAGGATAATTATGTATAGATGTATGCTAATGTATCAAAGTTTGTAAAACTAACTAATTGCACTTATATTGTGGGTGGGCATGATGCCCCTTTGTATTATATAAATGATATTGATATTTATTGACGTGTATTTAAAGTATTATAAATGTTTAAATAGACAGGTTGAGGTTTAAGGTGATAGAGGATTTTATCACCTACCGGTAGCATTATAGGTTTGGGGGATGTTACAAAGTTAAAGTCAAAAAGGGAGTGGACTTTAGAAGAAAAAAGCTAGTTCACTTTAAATGGAAAGGCTATGAACATCCTTTATTGTGCTTTAGATAGAGCTGAGTTTAATAGGATTTTAAGATGTGAAATAGCCAAATCAATTTGGAACATGTTAGAAGTCACACATGAGAGGATAAGTAGAATCAAAGACTCGAAAATTAGTATGCTAATTCATGATTATAAATTATTCAAAATGAAATCAAAGGAAGTATAAAAGATATGTTTACTCGTTTTACTGACATTACTAATGAACTTAAAAGTAACATCCTAAATTTGATAATGTTACCGGTAGGTGATGGATCCCTCCATCACCATAAGTCTCTGACAACCCTACTATAACAACTTGACCTTAATAACCAAATAGGACATCCATGCACACATACAATTCTAAAACGGGTTTCTTGCCTGAAACCATGCACACACACACACACACACACACACACATATATATATATCAACTATATCAAAGTTTACACACATTATCTGTACATGTATATGATTTCAAAATGCAACAAAATGTTGACTACATTCTGTTTGAATGAAGGACTCCCTACTATGTGTGTTAGACTTGACCCACACTAGTGACTGTAGCACTAGCTCTCCCATATTCTCGTCACAAGTCTCCACAAAAATTAGTCATGTCTCACCAATATGGATGGTCCTGCAAAACTGGGGAGTGAAAGTGGTCAGATCTTTTGAAAGACCTGGTGAGTGAAGCTAAAAACATTTAAATTAAATCGTTAGAAAAAGAAATAAGTAATCTAAAATAAATCTTGTTATGAAAATCTACTAAACTGAAGTAAAAATAAATCATATTCAAACTTTGCCACATTTAAATCTCTTTTCTAAAACTAAAAATATCAATACACTACGCCTGGGAATGAGTCATCTGGTCGTTATAAAGGGGAGGAACTAGAAGCGTTCCCCTGATTCTCCCATCTACGATTCGTGCATGTCGTTAAATATTGTATATTCGGGAAGGTCTATAAAACTAAAACAACATCTCAAATATTTTTTTTAAAATACTTTTCTCAAAAGTAAGTATTAAAAATAAATAAATAAAACATAGTAAAACTCATCTTTCTCAAATACTAAATTTCAACATCAATTCTCAAAATGCTCTTTCTAAAACTCGTGTTAAATTATTATAACATCATGAAGTCATCAAATTCAATAAATAAGTCATATAAAACTAAAACAGTAAATCTCATCAAGATTCGATCACAAGTATAAAAATTGGCAAATCTCATAAAATGTATACAAATTTATAAAACTCGTCCTTTCCTCATCAATAATAATCTCAAATACTTTTTTTTAAAAAAAAATAAATAAAGAGAGTACTCCACTCACAAATTTAGAACATGGCCAACAAAGCTATGGTAGAGTCAATGATGGATCCCATTGTCGATCTACAAACGGACATTTTCGTTAGAACAATGGCTTTTCATAATTATACAGTATTAGCAAACAAAAAATTATTCATGAATTATCATCTCCATTGATAAATTGGGGTATCTAGGATCTCTATGGATTTTACAAAATCCGATTCAAAGTTATAAAAGTTAAAAAATTACCAAAATAGTTTCTGCCCTTTTATATACAAATTCACTAAACATATACTAACTTCAAAAATTCATTATAGTCATTCGGTTTGAAATTTGGAGCTGAAATTTTGGTATGCTCTTATCAGTCTAGTTTCAACAAGTTTTTACGGATCTTGATTTCGTTACATAAAGCTCAAGTTACAACCAAATTAGTAACTGCTGTGTAGGGAATTTCGTTTTAGGTTTCACTGCCATATTACCATGTTCAAAAACTCATTGCCATCACATGCAGTCATGAAAAATTTTGAAATTTAATTATGTTAAACTTTGTTACATCTAGTTTATGTGGGTTTTTACGGTTCCTGATTTCGATTCTTAAAACTTATGTCCAAATCTTTGGGTGTTGTGCAGTTAAAACATTATTAGGTCATTATACAGGACAACCAAATTCCAAAAATTGCTGCACATTCAGGTCGAAATGGAAAAATCTAAATTTTTACTATGTTTTTTCTTATTATGTCTAGTTTTTACCAAATTTCTGCAGCTGAAACAACCCTCTCTAACATCCAACTTTCTGCCCTTTACCTCTACACCACCCAGCCATGACAATTTTATACAATTGCACTTTAATTCTACATCTTTCATGCACTAACACAGCAACAACACATGCTAATTGACTAAATCATGCAAGGTTTCTACCATTTCATAGCCAATAAATTACAATAACATACAATACCACTTGCAATCCATACCAAAATCAAGGTCTATATCACACTTTATATTCTCAAAACTATAAACAACATACATGCTTACCTCTCCATTTGCTAGAAACCTAATCTTCTTCTTCTTTTTCTCCTCTCTTTGATTTCCATTTACCCGTTCTCCCTATTTCCTTACCTCTCACTCATGGTTTTTCCCTTTTTCCCCCATGTTTCTTCCTTTTATTCTCATCCAAGACCAAAATCAAGGATGGATTTTGGTTTTCCCCCTTCAATTTCCAATTTGCTCAATGGTTTTCTTCTTATTTCTCCCCTTGCCTTTTGGTCTTCCCCTCATCTCTTTTCTTTAACATAAGCTTTTCATGTTAAAAGAATTAGAAAATTCTAGATTTTGCTAGTGTAAGAGATAAGAACCAATGAAAATAATGAAATGTGTAAAGAAAACAAATGTGGGCCCGTTTCTTCTCCATTTGCCTTCTTTACTTTGATTTTTCTTTTTCTTCACGTGCATTCAACTTGGCTCTCCATTCTTATAGAATCTTTGCTTTTGTTTATCCTTTTAACAATGCAAAATACAAAACAAAAGTTTGTAACAATTAAACATGCACACATGGGCTAGTTACTATTCATCCAAATATGGACTTAATAAAATTTTTTTTTTCCATTTTACTTTTCTAGCCCATTTGCCATTTAAATTAAATTAAGATCATTAATAATAAAATTTTATTTATTTATCTAATTTCTCTTTTTAATCCTATCAACTCATTAGGCCGAATCTCATGCATCTTCCCTTGAACTATTTATAATTAACTCATTTTCATTTTTGTTCACATATATATATATATATTTTAAAATTATTAATATTTTTAAGGAGGGAAAATAGTACATTGTAAACAAATTTTAAGAGACAACATTTAATCATAAAGCCCGACTTATTGTTAAGGGAATTTCGCAAAGAAAATGAGATAATTTTAATGAAGTATTCTCACTGTGGTTAAATACACTTCAATTAGAACTCGGTTAGCATTGATAGTAATTAACTTAGAGTTAAAACAAATTGATGTAAAGAAAACATTTTTATATGGTAGAAGTGTTGAGAATATTTTCATGTTTTAGCCGGGGAACTTGTTGAAATAAATATGTGTATTTCAAATATATATTCAATTGGTGGAAAGAGGGCAGTAAGAAAGCGAAAAATAATATGCTTGTCTCGATGAATTAGGAGCTTCAAATGTTGTTTGAAAATGTTCCAACCTCACACGAGATAGTACAATCCTTGGAGGAACTATATCAGAATAATTCTCGTGTTACTCAATATAATCTATGTGTTAGTATAATAAATCAGAAGTTGATTAAAGCGGTACCACTAGATGATCATGTTATTAAGATAATAAATAATCTAGCACAAGTTGTGGTCTATGACATGGTGTTTACACAATAGTTTAAGGTGAATTTGATTCTCCAGTCACTGTCACTGAGCTTTAAACTCTTCATTAAAAATTTAATCTCAATAGGATTAAGAGACAGTTACCGAAACTGCTTAATGAACTTTAAGACTACTATCATCAAATGAAGTAGGTCTAGGCCTAAAAGGCTAACAAAGAAAGGGCCCAAAAAAAAGGCTTTTTAGAAGCCTATGGGCCAAGTTAGGAAAACGAAAAAGAAAAAAGATAAAGAAAAATGTTTCCACTACAGAAAGGATTGACATTGGAAGAGGTACTGTCCTTAGTACTTGGAGAGCCTTAAGAAGGTAAAAGCAGGTAATTTTTATTTTCAAATGATAGAATGTGAATTAAGTATAAATTTAGATAATCATTCCTAGATATTAGATTCAGCTACTACATCCCACATTTGTATGTCTCGACAGATACTTCAGAATAGTTTTGAGGTAGCAGTGAGAGATGACATTTTGAAGATGGCTAATGGAGCAAGAGTTGCAATAAAAGCCATAGGCATATCTTCTGTTAAACTAAAATCTGGGCATGTAATTAAATTAAATAAAGCACTGTACTTTAAATTTGCTTTAAGAAACATCATTTCTATTTCAATACTATGTAAGGATGGTTACAGTGTACGTTTTAATAGTAATAAATGTTTATTATATTTTGAAAATATAATTGTGGGCAAAACATTTAATATAAATGGTTTATTTATGCTTGAAATGAATGTTTATGATTCTATCAGCACTATCTATAATAAGAGAAGCCGAACATGTAACGACTAAAAATTTTACATAATAGTTATAATAAAGATTTTGTGACTGGAATAAAATTTTTTTCGAACTTAAAGTATAAACAATTTGAAAAGTGAGTGTTATGATCGATTTTTTTTATAATGATAATTACAAAATAACATTAATTACTAGAAAGAAGAATTATTAAATCTTAAGGGGTGTAAACAGTGATGATTGTAGGGCAATTAAGCAAGATCAAACCAAGCCCAAACAAGTAAAAAGAAAGCCTACAAAATAAGACAAATGCAACCCCACAATCTAAGTTAATGGAAAGCCTATTAAATTAAAGAATGTGAATTTTTTTAATTGTAAATTGGGCTTAGAAAATTAACATGTAAGACAAGACTAAATTAAGCAAAAGACTGGCCTATATGTGTGCAAATAAATAAAACTCATTTTTTTTCATTTCATTATTTTCTTTCTTAAAGGCTAACATTTGACGGAGTCTTGAAGGATTGAGAAGATGAACGGGCAAAAGAGAGAAGAGAGTAAACCCGCAAGAGAGAGGCAAGGAAAAAAAATTGATGAAAGAGAAAATCAAGGAAGAAGAGGTGTTTGGCTAAGAGTTCAAGGGGGAAAATGAAAAGGGCTAGATTTCATTAAATCAAGGGACAAAGGCATGAAGGAAGACGAAGAAAGATAGGGAAAGAAAAGAAAGAAGAGGAGGAATTGTCGAGCAAGATGGGAGGATGAGGAATTGCCGAGAAAATTAGAGGGAGGAAGTAAATGGATAAGACAAAAGAGAGAATTCTACCAAAAAAAAAAGGGGGGGGGGTGGTTTTACCCAAACTATGTAAGGGGAAAAATAGAGAGCAAAAGAAAGAAATGGGAGAGAGAAAGAGAAAGCAGCTTGGGTATTGAATGGAAATGGAAAGGAAGAAGAGTAGAACGGGAGAAATGGGAGAGAAAGAGAAAACAACTCTAGTCTAGGAATGGGAAACGACGATGGTAAGGACAATCATTCGACCTCTAGCGCAAAATGATGGCATTGCAGGTTGGGTCTTAATGTCACGCCTCGACCTTGGGGTCCTCTTGTGACAATGGCCACAGACCCTCATGATACACCCTATACCCCAAGATGTATCAAGAGAGCCTGTAAAGCTTTCTTGTAAACATCTAAAACCTAAAAACAGTTTATAATTTGAATTCCCATTCATGGGATAATCAATATCAAAGAATTGATCTCCATGATCAATTCATCCACAACATGCACAATTTATAAAATTATCAATTTAAAACATTATATATGGGTTGAACAAAATAATAAATTTTACAATTCCTCCCTCTAGATTCAAAATAAAATAAATCCAAAATAACTACATATTCCCAGGAAAATACATATCCATTTAAATTGCATATCTAGTGGACCCAAACCACAGTTGTGAGTCAAGATAAGGAAACCTACCAAGAGCATCGTGTACTCTCAACTGCTATCACAAACCCAATTAGGATTAAAACGCCTAACCTAAAAGCTGAAATTGTGAGGGGTAAGTATACAACAATACTCAGTGAGTAAATACATACATACCACTATACATACATGCACACACATTTCAAAATACAGATATTATGATTTATGTCATAATGTACTCAAAATACATATGTACAGTTACATGTCATTTAAATCAATGATCACAAAACATTTCATTGGTTTGCAACAGTTTTAAAACAATCAATTGGGCTGGCCATACATCCTTGACATGCTACCTTAGTCGGAACAAAATTAGTAACCATCAGTGGGCTTTTCATGTATAAACTATATGCAATAAAGATTTATTAAATAGAAAACCATTTCTCATTCTTTGTAAAATCATTTATTTTCTTGGAAAACATGCATTTATAAAACTAGCCTGCCTCATTGATGTTGTCCTCGAGTAGTCGCTTAGTGACATGAGCGATTGTCCTCGTAATTCGTTAAATCCATGAGATCTCTATCAAGCTACTAGAACTTTCCATAGGGTCTCTAAAATAACACATACATGCATGGCACACAGTGGGCTTGCCACAGCCTCTCCCCCTTATATCAGCCCCACTACGGTTCCACTCACCTATGCGGCCTCTCAATAGGTCCACCCATAAGCTACCTCCTTGTATATATAGTCAATAACATAGCCCGTTAGCCAATAAACAATAATGGGCATTATCGGCCTCATCACCAGTATACATGCATTTATAAATCATTTCAAAAACAATGATTATACATCATATAAAACAAATCCTGGTCTCCCCAGCCATTTCATTTATATGAATCATTTTCAACAATGATTTTAAATCATTTAAACAATTCAGGCCTCCCCGGCCATTTTAGCATGTATAATCAAAGTATTTATAACAGCAGACCAAAATAATCAAACATCCTAATATCTAAGTAAAACACATGTAAAACATTCATTTCAAGTTTCATTTTAACATTTCAAAACACTTGTTTCACACACAAGCGTACATATAATTATCACATGCATTTGATTTATATAATGTGTATGTATAAATTTACTCACTATAAGGGGAGGGTAACCACTCCCACTACTAATTCTCATGCCCACTTGTCCCTTCTCTCGGATTTTCAAAACTTGATACCACACATGTATACTTATAGTGAATTCCACGATTCCAAATAACTTAACGTATATGCATTAAATGCAATGCTCATGGAAAATATGGCTACGATCCCTTAGTTGATGCACGACAAATCACGAGGCTTACTAACCGATGCCATTTAACAGATTTCCAACAATGAAATCCTATAACAGTAAGTATTCTAAACTCATATTTTTGTCTAAAACGAAATATACACATTTTGACTAATATCCAACTCATATTTGACCATTATATGCTTCAATTGGTTCAACTAATACAAATCTATATTTCTTATATGAAATCAAAATATATCTCGTATAAATAGTAAACCCTAAGATTTCAACTTGTTATCAAATCTTAAAATTAAGCCTATAATGAGTTAATAGGCTTACCTTTAACTAGTAAAAGTCTGTAAGAACCTAATATTGTCGATTGAACACAAAATCCCTAAATTCTCTTTGAAATCCTAGCCCTTTTCTTATTGTTTTTAGTCAAAAAAAAATGGTACCAAATTGATGTAAGAAGAGTGGGTAGTCACTTGGCCATGAAATTTGGGTGAAAACTATCAAGGTTTCGAAGACATCTTGAAAACCAAAGAGAGATAGAGAGAGAGGAATGTATTTTTAGAGAGAGAGGAAAATGAACAAATGAAAACACACCCAAATGATTACCCCCCCTCAGGTATTTACAAAAGTGGGTGAAATGACCAATTTGCCTATCGAATTTTGTCTAAATATGCGTCATGTATCAATACTTTTGACTTGGGTATCGATTTCTTTGGACTGGGTATCGATCTGTTCATGAAAGTTTGATTCTGAAATTGTCTTGGATCCCAATTATTGATACATTTACCCTCATGTATCGATCCCCATTTTTTCCACGTATCAATACTTTTGATAAAGGAATCAATCTGGTTCGCCTTGTAAATATTTTTGAACTCTTTATTTTGCTATGTATGATACCTTGGAATAAGGTATCGATCTGGTTTATCTAAAATTTCTTCTTACGCTATTAACCTGCAAGGTATCTATTCGCATTCTTCATGTATCTATACTTTTGGCCTTAAGAATTGATACTTCCTATCCAATTATCCAATTTTCTCACAAATACTTACAATAAGAATTTTTCTTAGGGGCTCACCCTTTGCACCCCGGCAAAGGCACTACCTCTTGACTCCGCTCACTAACTGGCTAGCGAGATCGTCGAATGCTTCAGTGTGGGGCAACATACCAAAATCCAACTTATGCAAAATTTCAAATCATAAAATCAAATTCATTTCATTCATATCATTTATCTCAATTTAAATCCACCTAAGCATCGATACTGTGTCAACTAAACATTACCATGCATGTGTGAACTTGAATGTCATTAATTAACCATGTTATCCTTATGTTTGGAAAACAGGATTTAACACTTAACTTTCAAAGTTCACATTCTTCTGGCACAAGTTTGATTTGTTCGATTGTTTTATGAAGTGGAAGAATTACTCAGATTATTGTTTAGCTTCAAGAATTTCTAAAAGGAATAATCGAGTTTAACAACCTCGATAATGCGTATAAGTTGTTTGAGGCTATTCTTGAATGGTACGTCATAAATTGAAATTTGATGATTTCGAGTTATATTTCATGTGGGTATTCTGATTATGGTTTGAAGATGTTACTGGTTGGTGGTCCATTCACTTTATATGTTTATCATTGCATGTTTAACTGATTTGTGTTTGCTATATATGTCACTTACGTTATTGCATTGTGTTCTTGAGATAAGTTTGAATGATGAGTGGGACATGTTTTATCGCTTATACATATTGATTGATTTTGAAAATTGTGGCAATGCTTAATTGATTGGTATATGGCAATGGATGATTCATGTAAGTGGAAGTATTTTAGCTATATATTATGCATGAGGAATGTGAGAATTTGAGTGTTAATGATATGGTGACAATGTTTAATGTGTTATATAGCAGTGAATGTAGTGGTATATGGCTGTGTTTTCGGACATGGAAAATGGGACAATTGCTAGAAACATAAAATAGTTGTATATAACAATGATTAAACAAGCATAAGGTAGTGTTTTGATTTCACTTTAGGACCTAGAAGATTAAATTTAAGTATCAATGTGCATGTAAATTAGTTACTAAGTTGTAAAACCAAAATTTTGTAAGACAGGGGTGATATTTTGTTACTGGAACTTCTGACCTAGGCTTAGTGTTTTATTTATAAAATGAAATATAAACCTCAAATTAACAAACCGTAAAATTTTAAAAAACTAAACACAATTATAACCAACATAGTAAAAAATTAGAAATTTTCATTTTAAGGTGACTTCCAAATAATTTTAGAAACATGGCTACCCTGTATGGCATTTCGGATTGCTAAAAATGCCGAGCAGTGTACAGAAAACCCAAAATAGAATAGTGTTCTCGACATCGATTTTTAGTGCCATAAAATTCTATAAAAACTATATACATAAGTGAATAATATATCTAAAAATCAAATCGTTTCATATACTGATGAATTCTTAGTAAAGGTAAGAAATCGATTGCCCTGTTTGGCATTGTACACTGTCATGTGTCTGTGCAGTGTGTACTAAATTGTTTGCATAGGTACTTAAATTAAATTGTTTAATTTTTATTTGCCTTTAAGTTTAGATGCAAACTTAAGGGTGAATAATTTAATATTATCTATAATTGATGGATGAATATTAGTTTAGAGGGTTTGATCATAAGCGTTAAATGATTTATTAAAAATGTTTAAAGGTTGTGATATTTTTTTAAATTCATTTAAGGCATGTAATATTTAATAGTTAAATTATTCATTTAATTCGGGCCTGCACACCTTAGATCTATTTTGTAAATAAATCTAGAGGACGAACACCCGGAGTATCAGATGAGATCCGAAGAACAGATAAGAAAGATTGAAGATTGTAACCTTTAGTAAATAGTTTACTTTACATTGTAATTTTTTGAAAACCCCATGATCACCCCACATGTTTTTAGTATGCATATAGGATATGTATGTTTATGATTGCTCCTAATAAACAAACAAAAAGCATGAACAATGATTAAATTTAAAGGTTAAACCTAATAAATCTCCCTAAAGAAAAATTATTAAATCCATCCCTCCCATCGTGGGGTAACCGCTATAAATGCCAATGTCCTAAGATTCTATTATGTAAGGGGTATGACATTTATATCTTAAAAGTTGGTTACTTTGTTCTTGGATAAATACTTCTCCCTTGCCCATAATTCTATTATGTGAGGGCTTGGTAAAAGTACTGTTTTAAGAAAGCATGGTGGTTCGGGGTTTAGTTAGCTTAGGAGACCAAGATTTCTACTATGTGAGGTTTTCGAAGCTAGGCCAAATGAAATGAATCATATCTTGTATAGTGATACAAAAGGAAAAGTGTTTCCAACTCGCTAGACTAAGAAGACCATGATTCTATTATGTGAGGTAGACTGAACGAAACAAGAATTTGATTCCCCACTGATATAAACCAACGACTATTTTTGGATACCACTTGAGGGAGTATAGGGTCTGAATAAAATAGTGAGAGCTAATAAGATTAGCAACTTGATAAGTTTAAATGATTATAGATGCTAATAAATTTTATTTCTCTATTCTTGCAGATATTTTTTTATTGTGGTATATTATTAAACCGTTTATAATGGCAAACGCATTATTGCTTAAGATCATGGACAAATACACTTTAAACTGAACAATTTATAAGGATTGTTGAGAAATCTTAGAATTGTTCTAGATTTAGAAAATATGGCTTATATTTTAGAAGCTCTTCTCCCTATAGAGATAGAGGAAAATACCATACTTGAGGATATAGAGATAATTAATCGGTGGAAAGAGAACAATAAAAAAGCGAAAAATTATATGCTTGCCTCAATGAATTAGGAGCTCCAAATGTAATGTGAAAATGTTTCAACTGCATACGAGATAGCACAATCCTTAAAGGAACTATATCAGAACAATTCTCGTGTTACTCAATATAATCTGTCTGTCAGTATGATTAATTAGAAGTTGAGGGAAGGGGTACTACCAGACGATCATGTTATTAAGATAATTAATAAACTAACACAACTTGAGGTCTGTGGCATGGTTTTTACACACCACTTTAAGGTGAATATGATTCTCCAATCACTGCCACTGAGCTTCAAATCCTTTATTACAAATTTTAATCTCAATAAGATTAAGAGGTAGTTACCTAAATTGCTTATTGAGCTTCAAGACTACTATCAACAGATGAATAAGGGTAAGAGGCATGAAAATATTTATGCTGCCACTTCTAGCAAGTCCAGGCCCAAAAGGCAAACAAAGAAAGGCATAAAGTTGAACCCAAAAATAAGGCTTTTAAGTAGCCAATGGGTCAGGCTAAGAAAAGGAAAAAGCCAAATGATAAAGGAAAATATTTCCACTGAGGAAAGGATGGACACTGGAAGAAGAACTATTCTCAATAACTAGAGAGCCTTAAGAAGGCAAAAGCATGTAATTTTCATTGTTAAATGATAGAATATGAATTATGTATTAATTCAAATAATCATTCTTAGATATTAGATTCAGCTGCTACATCCCACATTTGTATGTCTATGCAAGTACTTTAAAATAGTTCTGAGGTAGTAGTGGGAGATGTCATTTTGAAGATGGCTAATGGAGTAAGAGTTGCAGTAGAAGCCATAGGTACATCTTTTGTTAGACTAGAATCTGGGCATGTAATTAAATTAAATAAAGTACTGTACTTAAATATGTCTCAAGGAACATTATTTTTATTTTAATACTATGTAAGGATGGTTACAATGTACGTTTTAATAGTAATGAATGTTTAGTATATTTTGGAAATATAATTATGGGTAGAGCACTTAATATAAATGGTTTATATGTTGGAGATATGCCCTAGAACCAATCGTGTCATACGGTCTAGGGATATCATCTTAATGTATATATAAATTTTGTATATTATTGTAAATTTGTTTATGATAAATAAAATGGCATCCATATCATTTTGCATA
>JAXCLQ010044752.1:0-20661 GCA_035584115.1 Cedrela odorata | reverse complement strand
TCAAAGACTTACCTCATTAAATTTCTCTAAATTCACTTGTGTATTTTATAAAACTCTCACTACTCTATTTATAATTACAAGACACAATCAATATTCCTAGTTGTTAGAGCAATTAGTTCCACCAACATATCTTCACTTCGTAATTTGATCATATCCAATTACTTGATGAAGAAGTATTTGAAAACTTCCACTTATTCACTTTTCTTGATTTTAGGATCATTCATATTTTTTATATGGAAGTTGATCTTATCTTGACGCTTCACTAAGATAAGAGTCATCATTCTAGAAAGTGGACTCCATGTTGGGCCTTCCTGATTACACTCGCCATTATCTTGAGTTCTTTAACTCTTAGCTCGCAACTGTTCTCACCCGCATTTTCTTCTTTAGCCATCCATTGTACAACCGAACTTCATTCTCTAACTGTCTGCATTTTTCCCACTACATCTTATGTTACAAGCTCATTGGGTGTGTATTGGCAAGTCCATCTGTCGGCATTATGGTCACATGACACCTTTGTATCGTCAGAGCCCATGCACAATCCGTTACACTTCTGTTCCATGCCCTCATTTCATTACCCGAGAGCATTATCTCCTGCTCTTTTTCATAACTTACCATCCAAAAGTTTTAGGCTAAAACCTCTTGGCTGTTACGCACTCTCATGTATTGTTACACGCTGCAATGTTAAAGGTCTAACAAACCACCCCACCAGAAGAGCCCAACATCCTCGTCAGAAAGGTGTCTAAGTACGCCTTAACTTTTTTTTTCAATTTTTCACAAAGATGTGTCCTGCTCTCAACTAGCATCCGTCATGCTACTGCCTTTCTATAAAACCAAATATTTCGTCCTTCGATTTTTCTTACTTTGTCCCATTATTTGTTAATCAAAGATCATCTCTATCTCATTGTCGAACTATTTACGAAAGACAAGATATGCTCTCTTGGGTTATTGACACCCGCTATCAACCAAGTCTTTATGAAAAGGCTTAAGGAAGCTCACACGAACAATAGGGTGTATCTTCAATCTCTCAGGTAATTTTAACTGGTATGCTACTCTCCTCACTTTCTTGACAACTTCAAATAACCCATCATATTTTAAGACTAACCTACGATGCACTGCTTTGCTATTAATCTTCTTTTATATCTGGAGTGTCAACTTGAGTAACACCTTGTCACCTACTTTGAATTCTAGTGACCTACGCCCTGTGTTTGTGCATTTTTTCATGCACCGAGATGCCTTGAACAAGTTGTTCGTCGCTTGTTCCAACATATCTTATTTATTTCGTATAAACCTGATATGAACTTTGCAACAACGTGACGAAACCAAACACCAAACGTAGTATTGAATCCCAAGATCTTCAAAATGCAAGTTTATTGAGTTTTGACTAGTTACCTAATAAGATAAGAACTAATAGTTATAGTAGTTGAAGATGCTACACCAAGAATCTTAAAAACAACTCAAGAATCTAAGTGATAAGCCTGATTGTTTTTGAACGCCACAAGAATTAACTTGATAAGTTCAAGAATCCTTTCAAGAATAAAAGAAAAATACAAAATAGCTCTCTAATATTATTCTTGACTAATAAAAAAGTACAATATTTGTTCCTTTATATACAATTCCAAAATGTAACCTAGACTATGAAGAATAATGGTATTTTAACATGTTGCATTTCCCATTTGAATTAGAAAAGGAAAATAACTAAATAAAAAATTTAACTTAGAAAATGAAACTATTAAATCAGAAATTTGACTCATAAAAAAAAACTACTAAATCATAAATTTGACTCATAGAAGGAAACTACTAAATCATAAATTTGACTCATAGAATGAAACTTCTTATAGAGATTTAATCATAGTGACTAAGTTCCCTTAAAACTAATTTGGACTTATGTTGGGCCCCAACGTGTTTGCCATTTCACCAACTTGTTGAATAACCCATTTAATTATTCTTTAAAACACTTGGCCTTAAGTCTTATAATCAGCCCACTTGGCAAGCTTAATGAATATTATAACTGCTGTCTTTGAGTCCTTCCAAGCTCATATGTGAGTTTCCCCTCTTGTATGCGTGGTTATGCAAGCTCGTTTGCATTATTCTCCCCCTCTTGAAGAAGATTTATCTGCAAATCGTCACCTAAATCGAAAGGAGATAAGTCTGAAACATTAAAGCTTGCACTAACATCATACTCACCTGGTAATTCAAGCTTGTAGGCATTATCATTGATGTGTTCCACCACTCGAAATGGCCTATCACCCCCTAGAAGAAGTTTAGAATGTCTTTGCTTAGGAAAATGGTCCCTCTGCATATACAGCTAAACCCAATCTTTTGGTTCAAAGATAACCTTCTTGTGTCCCTTATTAACTTGCTTGACATATTGCCCCTTTCGCTGTTTTACGTGTTGCTTTGCTTTCGTATGAATCTGCTTAACAAAATTAGATTTTTTCTTGTCATCTAAGTTAACACGTTTACTCAAAGGTGAATAAGTTAAATCCAAATGAGTCAAAGGATTAAAACCATAAACAACCTCAAACGGTGAAAGTTTAGTTGCAGAATGAACACAACGATTATAAGCAAATTTAACATATGACGAATAATCTTATTATATTTTCAAGTTTTTTTGTATGATAGCTTACAATGAAGTAGACAATATCATATTCACTACCTCGGTTTGTGGGTGACAAGTAGTGGAAAATAATAATTTAGTTCTCAACTTTACTCACAAAGTCTTCTAAAAGTAACTCAAGAACTTTGCATCCTGATCAGAGACAATAATTATGGGTATGCCATGCAATTAAACAATCTTCTTGAAAAACAAATCGGCTATATGTGATGCATCATCGATTTTATGACATGCAATAAAGCGTATCATCTTAGAAAACCTATTAACAACCATAAAAACTGAGTCTCTCCCCATCTTAGTCTTAGGTAAGTTCAAAACAAAAACTATAGAAATATCGATCCAAGGTGTACTAGGAATAGAAAGTTGTGTATACAAACTATGTAGTTACTGCCTAGACTTAGCTTGCTTATAAGTAATGCATCTTGCACAAATATTCTCTACATCGCGTTTCATATGAGGCCAAAAGAAATGTCCATGGAACACGCCTAAAGTTTTAATTACCCTGAAATGACCCATTAAACCACCGTTATGTGTCTCCCGAACAAGTAATTCACGTAAGAATGAATGTAAAACACATAATTTATTTTCTCGAAACAGGAAACCATAATGCAAATAGAACTTCTCAAACACCCCTTTAGTGCAATTTTTAAACAAGTCATTGAAATCAGAATTCGTTGCATACAACTCCTTAATGTACTCAAATCTAAACAATTTAGCATTAAGGTTTGAAAGCAAAGCGTACCTACGTGATAATACATCGGCAACTACATTTTCTTTACCATGCGTGAATTTGATCACATAGGGGAATGTCTTAATGAACTCCACCCATTTGGTATGGTTTCTACTCAATTTGTGCTACCCTTTTAAATACTTCAAGGATTCATGATTCATATGAATCACAAACTCTTTCGGCCAAAGGTAGGGCTACCACACTCAATTTCTCACTAAAGTATGCAACTGACATTCCCTCTTGCATCAATATGCCTCCAATACCTATACCTAAAGCATCATACTCAATTTCAAACGTTTTAGCGAAGTTAGGTAAAACAAGTAAATATGCATTATTCAATTTTTCTTTGATAAGAGTGAATATCCTTTCTTACTCCTTTCCCTACTTAAACAAAACATTCTTCTTGATAATTTCAGTTAGAGGTGCGGCTATACTACTAAAATCTCGAACAAAGCGCAAGTAAAAACTGGCCAAGCCATGGAAACTTCTTACTTAACTCACCGTAATGGGCGTTGGCCAATTTTGAATTGCTTTCACCTTTTCCTCGTCGACTTCAATCCCTTTAGCATTTACAACAAAACCAAAAAACACAAGCTTATCCAAGCAAAATATACATTTCTTAAGATTAATGAATAACATCTCTTTCCTTAAAACCTTTAAAACAAGTCTTAAATGCTCAACATGATCGACCAAATTTTTACTATAAATCAGAATGTTGTCAAAGTAAACACGTCACGTCTACGCCCGTGGGGTCCACACGTGATAATCGTCACAGACCCTTGAGACACATTCTAAATCTTTGAACATATCCTTAAGGCCTATAAGGCTGTTTGAGTACCTGTCCTCTGTATAATCATTCACATACAATTGTCTCTCCGAGACATTTTCAAATCATTTCATAAATAAAAATATATTGAATTCAAAATACATATAGGGTACATATCAAATTACATTATTTTTAATTCATAATTATATACATACACCAATTTCTCAAAATATACCTAGTGAACTCTTAAACTTGTCGGTGAGTCAAGGATGCGAATAATACTTGCGAGGTTTCATACCTTCAATTGATCACCACCTCCAGATAAGGCTTTTTTCTATGTTCGGTCTCCTGAAACTAAGAGGTAAGGGGGTGAATATACGAAGGTATACTCCATGAGTAGATAAAAATATATTTTTCTTAAATATCATTTATAGATGCATATAAAATAATTTATTTTAAGAAAATCATGGCTTATTATTTGAAAATCCTTGGGCTAACTCCTTTTTCTGGTGATTATCCTTGACCGTGGGCAACCCCAAAATCGTCAGTGAGTTTTATGCATGAAAAACAATACTAATTTAATAAAAATAATTCTTTTTAATATAAAGAATGCATGCAAAATTTTAAAACTGAACTACCATTAACGTTGGCTTCGAGTAGTTACGTGGTGATACTCATGATTGTCTTTGACAATCTCGCAAGTAGGCAACCTATAACATTCACCTATATGACAGTCCCACCTGCGGCGTACTCACCTAGGCAACCTCTTAATAGGTTCGTCCCTAGGCTACTTCCTTGTAGCTACAGTCACAAATAAATCTAGCCCTCTCGACCATATCACCACACAATCAATGTATAAATCCAAAAACACAATCATTTTCAACAACATTATAAAGCTTACATTTTCAACATCAAACTTGACCTCAAGGCCAAACACATATTTATTCAATCTACATACTATTCATAATTATTGTAAAATAATAATAATAATAATAATAATAATAAAACTATTTCTTAGTTCATAAAACAATAAATTTTATAAAACACATAAAGATTCACTCACTGCAAGGGGAGAGTCGTCATTCTCACTATTAATCATCGCACCCACTAGGTTTCACTCACTGATTATCGGTACCTAATATCACACATGCATAATATAATGAATTCTAAAATTTCAATTAATTATAACATGTACTAAATGTGATATTTGTAAATAATATGTTTACAATTTCTTAATTAGACACACATTACTTTAAGATGCTTAACTTACAATGTCATTTATTCGATTTCCAACAACAAAATTCTATGGCTGTAATTATTTTAAATTTGCATTTTCGTTACAATAATTTAATTAACACTACTTAATGGTATTTAATATTTCCTACGTGAAATTATTAAAATTCCCAAATCCTCATTTTCGTTTAAACGGATATACTTATTCGAAACAACATTCAATGCTTATTTATAACATTATATGGTTCCAATTAACGCAAATCAACACAAACTACATTTCCTATGCGAAAACCAACTTAAATTTTGAATGAACAGTAACTTTCAATCTCAATATATTTTCAAATCATGAAATCAAGCTTATAACTAGTTATTAGACTTATCAGTACTTCGTAAAAACTCTTATAAACCTTGAATTACCTTTTAAACGTAAAAGCCCTAAATTTTTCTCGAAACTTAAATTTGCTCCTCATCATTTCTTGCTTTTCTTAGCTCAAACAATTAGTACTAATGTAAAGAAGAGAGGACGAGGTAATCATTTTGTGGCAAAAATTTGCAAGAAAACCAAAGAGATTTGGAGAATCAAAGAGAAATGTAGAGAGAGAAGAAGAAAATGTATTGGACTGAGAGAAGGGTGAAAAATTATTGAGAAACTTGAGTATATATATAAAAGTATAAAAAGACTAAAATGCCCTTAAAAACTTTGAAAATTTTTAAATAAAACCCAAACTTCATGGTGAACTGATCGATTGCTTCCTCGAACAGGTGGACTGATTGCTCCTCTTCACTTGACATAGCTTCTGCCCGTCGACCGGTTTCTCCATCCGATCAAATGATTGGTACAATATGCTACAACAACTCAATTTTTACTGTTTAAAAATCTTACAATTTGGTCCCTGAAAACCTTTCAGTTTGGTTCTTTTTCAATTTTTGAACAATATAATTAAGTCTATATTCTAGGTTTCAAAAATATATCTTTAAGTGCATTATGAAAGTGTTAAAACTATGATTTTGTATAAAATAATCGAGCTCACAAACATTCCACAATTACACACGTACAAGTTTATTTTCTAAGATCTAAAAATGAATACCCTTAACTTGTATTTTAATTTTTTAACTTAAATCATTGATGCTTCCTTACTCATTTGTTTGATTGAATTAATATATTTGTTATCATCAAAACGTGAGTATATGAGTTTATATGACACTAAAGTCAACAAATAATCAACAAATAATTATACCTTCTATGATCGAATTTAAAACCTTAATGCCATATCTTCCATATAAAATTATGCATTTATATTCTTAAAATAAGCTTTACTATACTCCCACATTGAGAATAATTCAGATTTTCATTTCTTGAGGTCTATAAGACAACTACAAATTTTTCAATGAAAGCACGCAAAACATGATTAATAAATTTCATGAAAGTACTATGGACATTAGTTAATCCAAAATGTATAACTAACCATTCATATAAACCATATTTGTTTTAAATGCAGTTTTTCACTCATCACTTTCTTTCATTCTAATTTGATCATTCTTAAGATCGATTTTAAAAAAACACACAAGATCCATGCAATTCATCTAGTATATCATTTAATCGAATGATATGATGTTGATACTTTACCATAACATTGCTAATGGCTTGAATTCCTATAAAAAAGAAACAACACTGCTCGGTAAAGTTTTAGCAAGATTGTTAGTACACAAAAAGTCTCCTTGTACATGAGTACTATAAGGGATTGTTGTGAAAGTAAAGCTCTCTTAATCTCACCTTTTTCTCTTCTTTTTTTTTTTTGCAATGAAATTTTATTTTTCCTCTCTTACACTCACTAAGGCCGTAACTCTATCTTTTTCCCTCATCTCCTTTTGTTTTCTCTATTCACTCATTTTTTTTGTATCTTTAGTTAGTATTCAAGAACTTGTTGAGAATACTGTGATAGTACGATCGACGAGTCACACATCGTAAAACACCTCATCCTCATACTTGCCAATAGAAAACACCACCTACACATGTTTTATTACCATAACTTCTCCTCAATTGTTTAATCACTGAAGTCAATACGGTCGTGGATGCTTCATAGTAGGTAACGGCAATTTCTCCACTAATTCAGTGCTGGTCATGTTGGTGCAGCTTCCATCATCAATTATAATGTTGCAAGCTTTGTTATTCACAAAACACCGAGTGTGAAACAAGTTTTTTCGCTGATTATTTTCTTCTTCCTTAACCTGCATGCTAAGAGTTCGTCTTGTCACTAATGAATCTCCTTCTATAGCACATTTCCTTTCATAGGCATCTTCAAGAGGTGACATATCATCTACTTTGTCTTCTTGTTCATCTTCTGACTCAACCTCCTCTTGAGCATTGATCATCATTACCCTTTTAATTGGGGCATTGGCTAGCTATATGACCCCTGCCTTGACACTTGAAACACTTAATGTCACAATTTCTAGAAGTAGTGGATTCGGTGTTACCTTGTTTTGGTGTCACAACTTGTTTGAAATCCTTAGAGGGTTCGAACTTATGCCTAGTTGATGTAAACTCGTCCCATTTAGAGGTTGGTCTTCAAGAATTTATAATAGCCGTGTTTGTTCCCTTCTTACCCATGTTCTTCCGCTTCAGTTGTTGCTCAACTTTAATGGCTTTGTGTACATACTGGTCAACTCCACATAATGTTGTATCTCTACCACATATGCTATCTCACGATTTAAACCGTTTAAGAACCTAACCATATTAACTTCTCTATTCTCTTCTATATTCGTTCGGATCATAGCAACTTTCATCTCTTTGTAGTATTGTCATGACCGCATTTTTTTGCATAACAATAATACATAAAATATAAGTATATGTGATACAATGAAAGGCCATAAATAAAATTTTAAAAGTTGGTATTAAAGAATAATGCAAGCATATAATATATGGTACTTGTTTATAATATTACAAGTAGTAAAATAATACACATTAAGGTGGATGTTAAGTAGGCATAATTAAAATTTCATGTTTAACATAAAACAAATAAGAGCAAGTGTATAACACTTCATTACCGTACATATATATACATATAAATATGCCCCATGTGCTTTAAAAGTTCCTTCATTTGGTTTCTTACTTCTTTCCATATTCAACTTAAACAAAAACCAAATGTAAGAGAGAGAAAGCAAGGCTGAACCGAGAGCATCAAAAAGGATATGCATAGGTGAAGAATCTTGGCCGATTAAAAGAAATTTCGGCCAAATTGAAGTAAAATGAGATGAGTAATGTGTGGTGGCCAGAAAAGTGAAGAATTCGGCCAGGGTTTGGAGAGCAAGGAAGGGAATTGGTAGAAAAAAAGGAGACTTGAGCTAAAAAAGAGGAGTTGGCCGATTAAAGGTGAAATTGTGGCATGAATTCGGTGAACAAATGAGTGTTTAGCCGAACTGATGTAAGGAGAAGAAGGAACAACTAGATTGAAGTAAAACCGAGAGCTCCAATAGCCATGCATTACAAAATTAGCTAAATGGAAAAGTGATTATGGCCGAATTGTTGAGCTAGCAAGCTGAAATAGTTAAGGGTGCATGGAAAATGGCTAGAATTGGAGCTAAAATGGCAAGGGTTAGCCAAAAAACAAAGTGAAAAGGGGAAAGTAAACTAGACCGAGAAAAGTAGAGGGGAAGGAAGCAATTCATTAAGCACAAGGTAAGGTGTTGTGTTGATTTAATAGTGTAATGGTAAATTAAGTTTATACAAGTGTTGTTTGTGTGTAAATTGTTAGGTGTTGTATAGATTGTTATTGCCGAAATGGTTTGGTTGTGAAAAATGAGTATGTGAAGTGAAATTGAAGAGTTTAAGAAATGTGGATGTGATGTGTGTTGTATCGCCAAAAAATTGGAATACAAACTTGCGACGTCGGTAAGTCGCAGTTGTGTGTGAATGTGTTGAGTGTTTTAAATTGAAAAAATGGTTAACTATAAGTGTTATAAGACGTATTTGGGGTAGTGTACTAGAGTGGAGTGCCGAACAAGAAAGAGTACGAGTGAAATGCGTAAGTGTCAATTGTAGAAAATTTCTGCGCAGGGTTTGGTAAAACATAAATTAAGTGAGTTTCGGACATCAGATTAAGGAGCCACGAAATTTTGCATAAACTAGACACGTAAAGGAACGACATAGCCTAAAATCAAGTCAAGACGTTAAGCAAAGCAGTACCAGATTTTGTAAGAACAGAGCTGCCCTGTCGAGAGGTCGTAGTTAGTTGCATTAAGTAAGGTGGCAAAACTTGTTATAACCTGAGCGTTTAGACTCGAAATATGAATCTGCCAAAAGCGATAGAAACTAAACCTGCAATAAAGTGTGTCCTCAGAAACTCAAGTTGTGATACCTTACCGACGTAACGCACCGCAAGTTTAGAACAAGTCGATGTACAATAAATACTATATGGACTTCTAAAATGCGATAAATTGGTTTAGTCTTATGTGGGGGCAGAATTTATATGAAATCTAATTGTATATTTATCCAGTTACAATAAAAGAATCTAACACAGAAATTATGTGTTGCAGATCCTTATACTGAGCGCCTATTGACTCCACATTAGATCGATTGTACAGTAGCCCAAAACTAATAAGTGGATGTTTGTTTGTATATATGTGTATATATATATATATGTGTGTGTGTGTGTGTGTGTGTGTGTATGTGAAACAATACTGAAAGTGTGTGTGATATAAACAGATTAAAACGATTCAAATATGCTATGAGATGAGTATAGAAAAGTTACATGGATATGTTGTAATTTGATTGAAAAAGAACAATTGTGTTGTATGAATATAATTGGTCGTCTAGAGAGTGACAACTTGAAATAATTTGTTATTTCTAAGTATAATGAACTCAATATGTTGTGCTGTGACATACAATAAAAAAGGGTGAATGCATTAAGATTGTGAAGTGTTGTGTGTATTGTGCTGTACATGATATATTAATGGTAAAAATGATAGTTTGTACTGACTTACCATTGATTAGGCATGGTAAACTTGGTATGATATGTGGTAACATGTAATGAAAAAAAATGAATTGTATAGATATTTTGGAATATTTTCTTCTTTTCTTAATGTGATAGTTATAATTATTGCTATGATTGTATGTATGTGCGTGTGTGTGCATATGCATGATTATGAACCACGAGATTGATCCATAGATCCAAGTATATGATCCCTCTGCATGATCAAGCAAGTATCTCTAGGTATACACTGTCTCTCTATTCGGTCAAATGCATAGTCCTAGATATGAATCACATACAGATGTATGCACCTGATGATTGGCATTATGACTTGGGGGACGCCCTGAATGATTGGTTTTATGATTTGGGGACAGCAAAAATGAAACGCCCCAAGATACTTGCAGATTATTTCTTAGTGCCTTGGGTGATGACAATGCGTAGTGCTCCAAAGCACTAATGGATTCATTTAGTATTTGAGGGGACGACGATGTGTAACACCTTTAAACACCAATATGTTGTGAATGATGTGTGATGACATGCTATGTGTCACGAGCCGACTTCCTTTTCGTCGAGATTCATGCCCGTGCAGCACTTCCTAGCGCATTCCCACTAACAAGTCAGCCTAAACGAGTTTTCATATAACAAACTCAAACGGGTTAACTATCTACAAAAATATGTCAACAGTAGAGAATAAGCGGAAACAAGCCACTATCGAAATCCAACATATTCCGATGTTTTATTGATAAACTATGCGTAAGCATACAAGCCATTAAAGGCGTACAAACATTGAATACACAAGCGTCTTTACATATCCAAACAATACAACCGAGCTTATATAATTCATACAAGCATCACATTTCTATCTATCCGAGGGCGGAGGAGTACACAGCAATGTCCCCGGAATACTGATGGACAAGACCTTTTTGAGGCACCAAGCTATCCCCTCTAAAGAGGGTTTTGAGACATTACAGGTGTGGTATGAGGTGACATACCCCATGTCTCAATTGTTATACCCCTAAATAGTACATACAATAGTGCCTTTCAATTTGAGGCCACAGGCTTACTAGCTAGCCCTGGACAAGCAAATACGTGAGGCTCTTACATCCTCCCTTACCTAATCTATCGGTGTCCTCGACGATGACGCTTTCTCAATGTCTTCAATCTTCTAACTGCTCTAGTTTTTCGACTCTCTTTCAGCTGGTTTCTTCTTCACCAAAGGTCTTCCACTTCACAAAGAACTCTTCATGGTCTCATCTCTCATTGGTTACTTGACTCTTGGCTAGAGTCTCCTTCAGTTCCTCTGCAATTTTCTTCCATAACTACTCCTTGATCTCTTCTCTTGCTAGTTAATTGCGCATGGAATCTTCTGTGTCCGCGAAGTATGACGTCCACTTGCTAACATGAAAGACCGGGCACATCTTCATCTAGGCTGGCATCCCGACCTTGATTGTAGCCTTCTCTTACTCTGGCAATGACTGGGGCTAGTCTCTCATACTTTTGCACTAATCTCTTGTCTCAGGTCTCATTGAATTTGTTCTGGTTGAGTCCTTCTGTGAAGGTGCACGAAGGTGTGTTTGCCTCGAACCCCATCCGTCTGGTAACCAATTGCTCTCCTTTGGTAATGTCCTAGGCAGTTGTTTCAGCATCACCTTAGCAACTTCAGCAAGACATCTGCAATCTCTGACGAGGTCAGCTCTTCTTTCCTTTGAGACTGAAATTGCGATGAAAGAAGGTCATCATCTCTCATTTCTCTTCTTGGATTGAAGCATGGATATGAGCTTTGCCTCTGTCAGTTGCTTCACTTTGGCCGACATCATAGCGAGCCTTTCTCCCTTGATCTTTTCTCTTGATCAACAAGCTACCAGCAGATGGAATGGGATAGCGCCTTTCTCTAACGAGAAGTCCTTTCTCGCGATGGCAGTAAAGTTATCCACCTGCAAAATAACAAGGTCTACTTGACCTTCACAAGTGTCGATCTTCATCTGCACTTACTTTGCCAACTCGCTCTTGGGTAAGGCTTTCAGAGTTGATCGCCTTCATGCAGCCACTCTCTTCATCGAGCTTTAACCTAAGACACTTCACTCTTGATATAAAATGATGTTATGAGTGGCTCCAACTACGAGATAGTGGGTTGTGAACGTGCTTAGGACCGGGGCCGTTGGCTGTAACAATTATGACTCGGTAACTGGGGCGAACCTACGAGATAGTAGGTTGTGATCGCCTAGGACCAGGGCCGTTGGGTTGTAATGGTTGTGACAAAGGGGTGCGAGATTTCCTATTCCTACAAACAGTCATTGAATGGTTTTTAAATTACTTACGTGATGACTCCCAACCAAAAAGGTTGCTATCCATCTCAAGAGAGAAGGAGAATGGGAACAAGAAACCCAGAGATTGGGCCTCTAATAAAGGTGGGGGAGCGATCCTAGTAAGTAGAACCGAACTTTCCAAGGAAGTCACTATCATCTTTTGTCTCTCGATTACTTTTCAAGTGCTTCTTTGGAGTTTGTCCTTACTTTCCGAAAGTATTGTTCGATGTCAAACTAATGTTTTCGAGCAAGTTATGCCACATTTTCAGAAGGAGGTGGTTCTTTAACTCTCATTTCGAGTCCTCCAACATAACTTAGAATCCCTCCACAATACATGGATGCCAAGCTCATCTTGACATCTTCGAAACCTGCCCTCACAGTTCGAAAATGTTGTTCGATATCTAACAATGTCATTTTCTCGCACTTCGGCATCTCGGGTCCCTCCATAGCATTTCGATTCCGGTACTTTCAACCGAACATATTCTAAGCTTGGAGCGGCTCCCGACTGAGTTGCAAGGATACGAGTAAGTAAGATTTGTTCACTTCCTCTACTCGTTCCTACAACACCCTTACCGCATTGCAATACTCATCCGCAATCTCAGATATCATTGCTTGCATATTTGCAAACTATGTATCTAACTCTTCGAGTCGTCCCCCATTAGACGACTCAAAGTTAAAGCCAACGGCTTTTTTTTTCTCGTATGCTCACCCGAGAACTCAAAGACTCTAGTAGTGTCAGAATTTGTCTCAAGTCTTCAGTGTCAAATGAGCTCTTTCTCTACTATGCTGCCTCTAAAGCTCGTTGATGCTTCTCTAACTCACCCATTTTCTTTCGAGAGCATTTAATCGAGTTGTTATTGAAGAGATAATTTTTGTAGACACTCTCACCACAACCTTGAGTTCTGATACCAAATGTCATAGGCCGACTTTCTATTAGTCGAGTTAGACTCACCTCTCACACCTTCCAGTTTTGCAGAACCCGCAGTTTGGTTAGTAGACATAAAAGCCTGCAGACACAAGTTGGGAGAGAGGTCATCAATCGCAGTCATCACTGTGTTGGGTCTATCTCATATCGAGATCGACAGTTTTATTTTATTTTGTCATGTAATATACGTTATTGTTGGTTTGAGCTGTTAGTATATAATACATACTATTTTAGGATACATAGACATTATCTAAGATGTATATATCAGCAGTGGAGATATGACACCCTGAGTTATATTAACTTGATCTATCATTGAGTTGAGATTAAATATGTAACAGGTTGTATAAGGCTTAAAGTGATGAAACAAATCTATCACCTACCGATAACACCCCGGATTTAGGGGATGTTACAAGTATTCATCTACGTTTTTAAATCCTTGAGTTAGACACTGCAATTTATTGAACAACTCCCGATAGTAATAACTTAAAATGAAATGTCTTCTCATGATTCCTTTCATCTCGTCCCACGTTTCAACAGAACGTTCTTAATTTCTCCTCGTATCTTTCAACAATTAATCCTACCAAACAATAGCATAATCGATGAATTTAATTGTAGCAACTTTTATCTTTTTGATCTCGGAGTAATTGTGACAATCAAAGACCATCTCCATTCTTTTCTCTCACTCTAGATAAACGTCGGAAACGTTTCTACCTTGGAAGGATGAAATTTTCACCTTAATGCTTCTCAATTTATTATCTCGCCTAGGTTTACCCATTCTAACTTCTCTATTTTCATAACCATGCCTAAACCTGCTCTAGTTCACTAGTGGTTCATCCAACTCCTCTTCATATTCAACTTCACCCCATTGTACCCCTGGTTACACTCGCCTAGATGGTTGTCTAATGGAAGTGTTTTGATGTTGCCTTTTAGTTGCCTCCACTTCCAACTTATCCATCCTCTTATGAATTTGCTCTAATTCATACCTCATTATCAGCCTCATCTCCTTCAGCAACGCTTGTAATTGTAGATTCATAGTGGTTGGTTGTTGTACCTATTAAGTTGAGTTTTCTTTTTTGATTATGTGACATAATTAGAATATGCAAAAACAAGGTTAGAGACCTCACAGGCGCTTCCTCATGTGTTTCACTTAAGAAAGATTCGCTCACTCTCATGTTTAACACTCAACGATTTTTACTCTCTTATGTTCTCACCACTCTTGCCTTTTTTCATTCGTCGTGTCTTCTTTTCACTCTTAATTAGATTAAAAAACAATTGAGATTCAAGTGGTAATTAAAAATGAGGAGTAACCAAAACAAATCACAAGATTCAATAAGAAATTCTCAAGAAACTGATGCAAGCAATTAAAGTGACAATGATAGTTCAAGAGTACGAAATGTCATATCAACATCACAAGAAATTAGAGTGAAGGTTAACAACAAAAATTTTTAATTTCTTTTCTTTTTTTCTTTCTTTTTTTTCTCTTCTTTCTTTCTTTCTTTCTTTCTTTTTTATTCACTTTTTTTTTTATGGAATAAAAAAATAAGGAGTATAAATTAAGACAAACTAAAGCAAGAAAAAAAAACACAAAAATTCAAATTAGACTTGTCAAAAAGACAATTCAACCAACCTATCAGACCCAAAATAAATTTAACCTTAAACTAAAAAAACAAAGAAACGCTAATTAGATTAGAAACTCTAATTCAAAATTTAACCAACTAATATATATATATATATATATATATTGTATTTTCAGGATTCTAATTTAGGAAACAATGATCAATAAAACAATTAAAGGATAATTTAAACTTGCCTTAGAACTAAAGCTCTAATACCAACTAATATGAACCTCACCAACAATCTGACAAAACGTAACATTAAACATAGTTTTGAACCTTAAGATCTTCAAAGCACAAATTTGTTAAGTCTTAACCATTTACTTAACAAGATAAGAGCCAAGAACTATGGTAATTTAATATGTCACATCAAGAATCTCAAAAACAACAAGATAAATATATTTGTTTTTGAATGCCACAAGAATAAACTTAATAAGTTCAAGAATCATTTCAAGAATGAAAAAAAACATAAAATACCTTTCTAATATTATTTTTGACTAACAAAAACGTATAATGTTTGTTTCTTTATATAGAGTTTTAAAATTTAACCTAGACTATAGAAAGTCAATGCTATTTTAACATGCGATATTTTCTATTTGAATCAGAAAAGAAAAAAACTAAATCAAAAATTTGACTTAAAAAAATAAAATTAATAAATAAGAAATTTGACTCATAAAAGAAAACTACTATATCATAAACGTTGGGGACGGGGTACTTGTTATTCACCGTGACCTTATTCAATGAGTGATAATCTATGTACATTCGCAGTAACCCATCTTGCTTCTTTTAAAATAATATCAGTGAGACATATAGAACTTTTAAGGGTTAGATATACCTTGGATCCAGCAACTCGTCCAATTGCCTCTGTAACTCAATCATCTCCAACGATGACATCTGGTAAAAAACTTATGCAGGGGGTCTTGCACCAGGTTCCAACTCGATGTGGTGATCAATTATACATCTAGGGGTAATTCTTTTGGGATCTCAGGTGGCATTATGTCTTCAAATTCATCTAACACAGCAGCATATTCATTAAATACCTCTACAACCTGATTCAACTTAATCTCTACAAGTGTCGTTATGTAAGACATCTCTTGCTTACAATCTGGAAGAATGGTCATGTCCTCTCATTCTGTAAAAACTCGCAAGGCACAAGCTCAAGAGTTTTTTCCGTAAGCAACATACTTCGCATTTGTGGCATCACATACACCATGGATCCCACCAAAATTTCATCCCCGGAATTAAGTCAAAATCTTCAAGCAATAAAATAGAAAAACGTACCTTGTCTTCCTAATTATTCACCCTTAAAGAACTTATGGTTTTGCTATACACAACCATATCCGATAAATTCACAACACTTATAACACATGATGATCCTTCAATTTTCAACCAAAGCCTTTGCACCTTTCGTGCTGCTAGGAAGTTATTGGTAGCATCAGTGTTTAGCATCACCCAAATCTTATTCTCGTTTACCTCTACTGTTGTGTACATTAGACTTTGATAAGAGTCGTCAATCAGTAACACATTGCAATGATGTTGTTGTAAAGGATTAAGCTTTGGTATGCCTTCGTCAACTTTTAGTATCTCATCCTCAACTACTAAGGCATTGAGCGTGCTCTTTTTTAGGCATTCTCTAGCCCGATAAGGACTGTCGCAAATGAAGCACATCAAGCCTTTCCTTTCCTGCCTCTTTGGTGATTTACTTTTTCAACTAGATTTTGCTCATTTGCTTCGGCTATCACCCTTAGACCAACCAGCATTTTTCTTCTTACCCTCAGTATTTCTTTGCTTAGTAGGAGAAGTAATACTACACTTGTAATCCACCAAGCTATTTATCCCTGTGATAGCACTAGGCAAATCTTTCACAGCTTATCTTTGCAGTTTCGTTTGCGCCCATGTTTGCAATCCAAAAATGAAATTGAAAAGCTTGTCTTCATCCGATATGTTCTTAATGTCCAACATCAACAAATTGAATTCTTTCATGTACTTCTGCACTGCTTTAGAGTGCTCGAGTCTCTTTAATTTTTTCCTCGCAAGCCACCTTGCATTGCTAGGCAAAAACTGACTCTTCAGTTCTGGTTTGATTGAGTCTTATATGTAATTAGGTGGTTGTAGTGCCTCAACATTTTCTTGTAGTCTAGTCTACCACCATAACTTAGCATCTCCCTCGAGATACATACTTGTAATGATAACTTGTTCAACCACCGATATACGAGCTGCCTTAAAGTACTGCTTCATATTCCAAAGGAAATTCTCAAATTCCTTTGCGTTGCAAGACCCATTGAAGCTCTTAGGTTCTAGCACTTTGATTTCAAACCCATCTTTGAGGGTGTAGGAATGTCTTTAATTGATCACTTCAACATTTCGACCTCGCCTTCAAGATCCACAAGCTGCGACTTCATTATTCCCGCCAACGATGTCACATCCTCCATGGTCAATATAAGTTTCTCGGTAAACTCAACAACAAAATCTCCACTGTTGTTAAAGATAGACAATCTTGATATCATTTGTCACGCCCCCGCCCGTGGGGTCCACACGTGACAACCACCACATACCTTCAAGACACATTCTTATTCCTAAACATGTCCATCAAACCTGTAAGGCTGCTTGGGTACTTATCCCCTATATGTTTACATGCATCTCAAAGTAATTTCCAAAACAGTTCATACATATTCACATAAACATATCTCACTGAGACAGTTTTCAAATCATTCACAATGAATACATATTAAATTTTAAAATACATGTAAAATACTCTATCAAAATTTCATCATTTCAACTTATAAATATATACATACAAGGTTTTACAAAGTCAAGCCTAGTGAACTAATCTAGTCAGTCTGAGAGTCGAGATAAAACCAATACTTAAGTGCGTTACACCCTTTATTGATGAACACCATCGGTACAATGTTCTTTTTAATCTCGATCTCTTGAAAACTGGGAGATGAGGGGGGTGAGTATATGGGAATATACTTTGTGAGTGGACAAAAATACAGTTTAATAAAATTATTGTTAATGCACATAAAATAAATTCTATATTGATAAAAACATGGCCTGTCATTCAAATTACTGGGCTAGCTCCTGTTCTCGGTGATTACCTTGGCCGTGGTAATCTCGAGACCGTCAATGATTTTTATGTACTGAAAGCAATGCTCAATTTAATAAAACTATTTCATTTTTAATATAAGTAATGCATGCTGTCTCTTTTTAAAACTAGCCCACCATTGACGTTCATATCGAGTAGTCATGAGTGAGTAGTTATGTGGTGATACTCATGACTGTCACTGATAATCCCATAAATAGGCAACTCCATATCATCATATTCACCCATATAACTACCCCACCTACGGTGCACTCACCTAGGCGGCCTCTCATAGGTCCGTTCCTATGTTAATACCTTGTAGCTACAGTCTCATACATACTTGGCCCTCCCGGCCGTCACCAAATTCAAAGCCACAAACATGTATATATTCAAATCAATTTCATTTCCATTCAAATGTAGACATACAATTTCAATATCAAACTTGGCTTTTTGGCCATTTACATAAAACTTCAATAACACATGCCATTTCATATATCATAAAAACAACAGTAATAAATATATTTCTTAGTTTATAAAACAATAAGTTTTATAAAACATATTAAAACATAAAAACAAGTTAAAAATAGTTCCATTTACAGTAACGGGGAGGGTATTCACTCCCAACACTACTCGTGCCTAATATGTTCCTCTTCCGGGTGTTCGGCGCTTATAATACATATATATGTATAATGTTATAAACTCGATATTCCGCATAAATATAACATGCTCTACATAAGATGTTTATGAATAATATGTTTAGAATTTCGTAATTTAACGCACATTACTTTTCAAGGCTTAACTATCGAGGCCATTTGTCTGATTCCCAATAATGGAATCCCATGGCCATAATTATTTCAAATTTTTACTTTTACGTCTAAGGCAACCACGTCTATTATCGATAACGTTCAACACGTGTATATTTATACATATATATACATATATTATGGTAACTCACCATTTACCACAATTCAAAAAAACTAAATTTTTGCAGTGAATAATGCATTGAACAGTGCGGTACATTGCTACAGTGCGTGAACAGTGTTGTCGAACAACTTTACTACTAGTCAACCGTTTTCCAATTCAATAAATAGGATTGATACTGTTCACCAACATCGCTACTGCTAGTCGACCGTTTTTCGAATTCAGTCGACCATTTTTGATACTACAGTAGCTTGCTACAGTGATTGCTACAGTATTTTATTTTTTACTGTTTGAAAATCTTGCAATTTAGTTCCTAAAAATCTTTCAATTTAGTTCCTTTTCAGATTTTGAAAAATATTTATAAATCCATATTAATCATTCGTTAAGTCAACTTAAGTTCTCCTAAATCTCGTTAATGTGTTAAATAAATCTTAAATCATGCATGTGTGATATTGAATATCCTTAAATAACTATTTTACCCTTGTGTTCAAATAACAGGGTTTACATCATTAAGTTCTGCCCGAACCGCTAACGGTTCCGCATGTGGTGGCATGGATCCCACGATGCGTTCCAACTGCACTACCCTATCTCTTAATGTCTCCCCAAACATTCTTGTGCTAAAGAAACATAAAAAGGAGAATAAGAGCTCAATTGTGCTCTAATACCAGTTGTCACAAGAGATTTTATTTTATACGTGGCAACCTTATGATGTGCTAAACCCCGTTTAACCAACAATCGCAAATTTTCCACGAAGTGGAGGATTATCTCTTTTATTTCTTTTCACAAAGTAAAGCACACAAATAACAATGAAAACATACACAATAATTTATGAAGGCAAAATCCTTGAACATTTTCTTATTTCTCTTTAAGAAAATAATACAACTCTAGTACTATCAAAAACTCATCTTACTAAATTTCTATGAATTCACTTGTGTGTCTTATGAGATTCTCACTACTCTATTTATAGTTACAAGACATAACTAACACCTTTAGTTATTAGAGCAACCAGTTCCACTAACATGTCATCATCTAATAATTTGACCATATTCAACTACTTGATAAAGAAGTATTACTCATACTCATTTACTTCTCTTGATTTCAGGATCATCTATATCTCTATATAGAGATTGATCTTATATTGACATCTCACTAAAATAAAAATCATTCTTCTAAAAAGTGAATTACACGTTTGCCCTTTCTAAATACACTCATCACTATCTTAAGTTCTGTAACTCTCAACTTGTAACTATTCTTATCCGTATTTTTTTCTTTAACCACTTGTTATACAGCTTACCTTCATTTTCTAATTATTTTGTATCTTTTTCGTTACATCCCATGTTATAAATTTATTAGGTGTATATTGTCAAATCTATCTAACGACATTATGATTACACGACACCTTTCTCCTCGTAGTCGTGCGCGGTATATTGTGGTGCTCTCTTCCAAGCCAAAGCCCAAGCCACTTCCGGCTCCGCTCTTATAACCACATCTAATGGCAAGATCT
>JAXCLQ010044741.1:0-20661 GCA_035584115.1 Cedrela odorata | reverse complement strand
CATTGCTGAGATTCATTGCTTGCTGATATTTCACATTGTCAGCTCTCTGTTCTTCGTACTGCTATCATAATGCCAGCTCTCTGTTTTTCACAGCGCTAGTTCTTTTTCAGTTTTGGTGTCGTTTGTTGTTGAAAGTGAGCAGTGAATTACTTCATGTGCATATCTTCTGCGCGGGAAAGTTGTAAGGAAAGTGTAAGATTTTGGTTTGTGGAGATAAGCGAATGCCCGGAGGAGCGTCGGGTGGAAGCTTCTAGAACCTTCGGCCATGGGTTTGGGAGCAAGAGAGAAACCCTATCTGTCAGAAGAGGAAAAGAAAATGTGCGAGTGGCTGTGATATGGAAGATAATGGTAGTTTTGACAGTTCCATTTGACCATGATAAAACGATGTCGTATCTGTTGGGACCGATATTAGATTTTCGCTATAAGAATCATTGTACGCAAAAAGAATTACAATGATTCTATTTTTGCAGCAAAACATGTTAGCCAACAGTTATCTCATCTCTTCCAACTTCAATTCAGTTCCATTCACAACACCAAAAGTCAAAACCCAAACCCAGAACCTTAAAATCATCAACTTTTCACTTCCCAACAGGACAACCACCTCAAAGTTCTCAGCTTTGCTTAAACCCCACAACTGTAAACCCTCAGTTCTCCCAGTTCACAAAAGGGTTTTTCTCCAAAAATGTCGCAGCATCTTAGACTCTCAAAACTCAAAAGATCCAGTTTTAGATGACAAAGGGTCTTCAGATTTGAAGAGAGAAGATAATGTTCAACAGGGAAGGGATTGGACAACCTCAATTTTGCTTTTCGTGTTGTGGGGTGGACTCATGTACTATGTTTTCAATCTCGCTCCTAACCAGACCCCGGTATGGTGATTGATCAATGTTTTTTTTTATTCTTGATAATTTCTTTTTTCTGGGATTTTCGTAGCTTATATATAGTTCATCTGTATGTAAATACCGTTGACTATAGTTTTTACATTTCTGGTCCTAATTTCTTGTTGATCTGTTATTACTTTGTTTTCCTCTACCCAAACGCTTAATAATTCCTTAATTTGCATAATGATATCAAAACTTCAGTTATATAATCTCCACTTTTTGAACAATCGTTGGAATTCTTTTATCTGTTCATTTTGCTGTATCTGAATTTCTTGGCTGAGTTAGTGTCATAATAGTTATATTTATTCCTTTTAAGATCTACATCGACAAGGCAAAACACTACATACCGGCATTAATTTTGTATGGTATCTTTGAAGTAGTTAAGTCAATATATGGACTATAACAATTCAAATTGACTTCATAAAGCATCAACAATAATTTGCAGTCAAGGGACTTGTATTTTCTGCTAAAGCTTCTGAACTTGAGGGGAGATGACGGCTTTATAATGAATGAAGTGCTTGTATCCCTCTGGTATATCATGGGTCTGTGGCCGTTATTGTATAGCATGTTACTGCTTCCAACAGGAAGAAGGTACCTTTCAGTTCTTCCTTTTCGTTCTTTGCATTATTGTGTGAAATCCTTAGTTCAGTTTAGATTGTAGAATAGATGGAATTCAGTTATTTTGCTTGTTTGTGATGCTTTTATTTTCATGTGGATGAAACGGAATAGACTGGCAGAAAAACCAGTAGCTCTAATATTACAAACTTGGAAGATTAACTGTGCTGTCAAGTGAATATATTGATTGTTGTGAACTTCACTCAGATGGCATGAACTAAAGCCGCCTTCCTATGCATGCTGCAACAGTTAAAATATAGAGGAATGATAGGCTGCTGTTTGAACAGTTTAAAACTTAATACTGAATTCAGTTAGTCTGACTTATTACCTCTTGTGATACAGCTCAAAAAGCAATATTCCTGTCTGGCCATTCCTTGTACTCTCATGTTTTGTTGGTGCATATGCTCTTCTGCCCTATTTTGTTCTCTGGAAGCCGCCGCCGCCTCCTGTTGAAGAAAATGAGCTCGGCACATGGCCTCTGAATTTTCTGGAATCAAAATTAACTGCTGGGGTAAGCAGTTTTCATTTCTCATTGATTGAAGGATATCTAAACTGGTTAAAACGTCCGGTTGCGTCTTAATTGACTTAACCATTCACGTGTTATTAAGACTCTAGTAAAATTCATCAGGAATCAGATTTTTATTTGGTCTCTCTGGAAAACATACGGTATTTTTGAGGTTAGTCTCTCTTGAAGAGGCAATATATATTTGAAAAGGTAAACATATTGAAATGAGCTTCTTAACCATTTATTTTCCATTAAATTGATTGCAACCATGATTAAATATTTTTATCTTTTTTTGGGAAAAATGAAGCTGACTACATTGCATATCAGATATCACTTGCTGCAGGACTAGGGTTAATCATTTACGCAGGTTTAGCTGACAGTGATATCTGGAAAGAGTTTCTCCAGTACTTCAGGGAAAGCAAATTTGTAAGTTTAGTCCATATTTGTTTTGAGTAATTGTATGTGTCCATGGTGCTTACCCTTGCAGTTGAACCTCTATGTTGCAGATCCATGTCACATGCATTGATTTTACTCTGCTATCTGCATTTGCTCCTTTTTGGGTTTACAACGACATGACTGCTCGGAAATGGTCAGATTTTCCTGAATATAATGTGATTTTCTTAAGTTTGGCTTACATATTTCTCCAGGGGAAGTATTTGTAACATAACATTCAAGTACTTGATCTCTTTGCAGGTATGACAAAGGTTCTTGGCTTCTTCCGGTATCATTGTTACCATTTTTTGGTCCTGCTTTGTATCTGTTCCTCCGGCCATCACTATCAGAAATGCCAGTTTCAGTCAGTGAAACTTCATTAGAGCAAGAGTAGAATTCTAAGTTTTGCTGCATATTAACCAAAAGATGGGCCCAGCTAACAAACCCTGGGATATACTTAAAGAACACGACAAGAAAACCATAGTTGATGTCCGTACTCAGATGCTAAAAAAAACTGAAATTCTCAGAAGACAAAAGTTGAATTTAGTCCTGAACTAGAAAAATGGCGGCTGCATCAGAAACTATCTCAGTCTCTACATTAATCTTCTTGCCACCACTTTTTATCTCTAAACCTTCAATCAATGTAATTACATATTTACTCTGTTTTGTTAGATGTATTACAAAATGGCTACGCCATGGAAATGAAAAGAAATTTATCAGAGATCTTTGACAGTGAATACACTAATTTCGCACATCAGTTTGTCACGGGAATATAACAAATATGTGGCACCAGAAATTTAGGGCTAGTACAGGAATCAACATCAAACTTAATTTCACATAGAAGATTTGGCACAACTTGTTAAAGAAGTCCATTTTTCTGGAAAATCCAGAAACTTGAAAAGTAGCAAACTCAGTGCCGAGACTAAGCAACCAAGGGAAACACAATAATTATTAGAGGCTTCACTGATACAAATTCTGGAGTTCATCTTTGAACTTGGCCTTGAGTTGTCCCCTCTTTATCTTGAGAGCAGCAGTTACCAATCCAGACTTGGGTGTCCATGGTTCCGACTGCAACATCTTTGCAGGAATTTCAAACTTGTCCAGTTTTGCAACTTTTGCTACCTGCAGACAGAGAATGCTCTCATATATGTAAGGAAATGTCTTAAGACACACGAAGATATCAAACATGTGCTCGTGTAGATGATGCAAGCAAAAGAAAACAGACCTTCGAAAGAGATTGTTGAACCTCATTAACAGTTTCGGATTTGTCACACAGCTCTGAAATATCTCAGTACTTTATGCCAGCTTCTTCGGCCCTTTACTCCAGAGCCTTGTTCACCGGAACAACAAGGGTGACACAATAATTGTGCAAGGGATCCCCGTGGGCCATGATACTATCCAAATGGTTACTTGACTGCAGTGCTGCCTCGACCTGCAATCAGGCCATTAAACTGGATAATAAGCACTCTAGCGGAGATTCCAAATGGAAAAATTCTATATAGAGTTATGAACGCACCTTTCCAAGAGAGATATACTTCAAAAAAATAAAAGACTAAAGGCAAGACACGCACAAGAACTTCAGGAGTGATGCAAAGAAGAACTTAAAAAGTCTGCTTCTGCCTAAACAAAACATCAACCAATCATGGACTTACTTTCATTATGTGTACCTTTCTATGCACATTTTTATCAAATAAATAAGAATAAAAATGAAGTGTGCACACTTAGCATGATCAGATTGTCACTCTGGTACATCAAAAAACAAGATCAAAATTTCTTTCCTTTTTGGGAAATCAGCTTCAAATTTCACAATTCGGCGATATCAAATGACCATAATGCAACCAGAACCTGCAAAATAATATTAACAAACTACAACAAAAAAACCTACGTTTAAAATGTACCCAATTCCGTCAAAACAACAGCCACAAAATTTAACCCAAAAAAATCACCACCAAGTGTTCACGAGAACATTAGCATGATCACCAAAAGCACGTACTTTGCTAAGAAAGGAAAGAACTTTCTCGGTTTTACCTTCTGAAAGGAACTCAAAGCTTGAAAAATTCAATCTCTCTGTCTGTCTTATTACATAAACAGGAAAGAAACAAAAAAGTCCGACATGCAATGCGAAAGGAAGAGAAGAAAGAGTGTTACCATTGCTAACTTTATATATGTGCTTGTAAGTAGACAATAAAGTTTATGTGACTTAAAGCTGATGGGTGAAATGACATCAATTTACCACTTTAACAACCAAAGGCTATTTTCCTTAGCTACAGTCGAAATCTTAGAATAATATGAATGTCACAAGACCCTGAGTGTAACAAGGCTGCTATGCGTAGGGAAATGCAAGCCTGCGGCGTGCGAACAAAGCATAGGTCACGTGTGTAAAAGACACGTGGCTTAATGGGTGACGTCTTGTGGAGTGGCGTGTGGTGGTTGATGTAAGAAGTGGAAACTTCTGTTTTGTTTCTGGGTTTTCAACGTAACTGAAATATGGAGGCACACAAACTCGGTAATCCGAATCAATCAATCAGGAAACTGAGACGACGACGCGATGCTTCTAATGCCAAGATGCATGGACCATAGAAGATTTCGCGAGGTAAATGCTATCTTAATAGATGCTCACAAATTTGGCATGATGGAAGATAGATGCCAGGATTATCTTCTAGAAAGAAACAGCAATGATTGCAAAGGGCATTGTGCCAGAACTTGTAATCTAAAATGTAAAATTTATAATACAATCTTGTTATTCATCCGATATTGTCACTGGCTACTGCCATGCCTAAAATTGGACAATGGAGCATTAAGAAATTTAGGTGCATCATAGGAAATGGAATGCATGGAAGAAGAAATGAAATACCTAGTTGTGCAACCATATATTAGCATGGCCTTTTGGGGGGGAAAACAGAAAAGTTAAATCAGCATATTTTATCGTGCTTCAATACATTGATTTTTCAATATGGTACAGAAGTCTGTTCATCTTTTCTTTGGGAACAGCAAGACAATTTAGCAGGCTGGAAAATATGCATAATATGATCTGCAAATCGATGTTAAGCCAACCCATTTGGCACAATTTGTAGCAGAACTGTCTATGATTTTGTACATCAAGCATCAAAATGTTTAAGATGGAGGTATAGGGAAAGTCTTCTTTAACTTAAATCACTAAGAATTGCGTCTAGCACATTCTTCAGCCCGTGCGAGTGCATCTGTGAGCACATCAATTGTCCAATCCTTTAAATCCCCCTGTGGATAACAGTTACACGAGCATTAAATTTATGATTGAAGTCTTTGCGTCGAAATCTTAAGAAAGAATAAAGCATTTTGTTTAATAAGATCAAGTAGACAAACAATGCAACAGAATGTGGATCTTTCATTCAAGAAAGCATAACTTTTAAAGATCAACTAATCCAGATTATTAAATTACAGAGCATGAAAATTTTGTATCAAACACACAGCAGTCTGGTACCTACAAGCCGCATTAATTACTGCAGTTATAGCACTTAACAATTTTGAGATGAGTTGTTTTTTCCCTGATGCTTAGAACATGAAACCTGTCTAGTATGGAACATGCACAAAAAAGAAAATGAGAAACTGAAAGACAAGCACTTCAATTTGAAATAAGCATTTATTAACTACCTAACTTCTGGCTCTTAATCTGGAGGCGGGATAAAAGTTTCGGTAGCCCCAAAAAGGGGAAGAGAAATAGATAAAAGATAAAATAATTGTAAAAGTAATTCTCCATAAGAGTAAAGCAAATCAGAGATAAGGTTTGACTAAGTGAATACTTCATCCTGTGTGTCAGCTTGTAATTGACAATGAGTATGAACATAAGATCAAAAATAAATAAAAAAAAGCATAATAATGTAAGAATAAAAAACTGTCGACCATCTATGGATCAAGGACCTGCAGGTCAGTAAAAGGCGATCACTTAAAAGAAACCTATTTCAGCTACCAGTACATACGATGTTCTCACAAACCTAAGCAATTTTTTAATATGAGGTATCCCACAAAGGATGAAGGCTCTATTCTTGTAACTAGTTTGGGGAGACAAGAATGGAAGACTTAACCAAAATTCATGGTATATGATTTTTTTAACTTTAACAACAATCCATCTACAACCCCATACCATCACTTGTAAGAGTAAAGAGCGCTGGTTTATTACAATGACTTCCTCAGATGAATTTATACTTTGATTGCTATACAGAATACAGGAGGGTCATGGAATCCAAAATTCTAGTCATCCATACATAATCATCAGAAACAGGAAAAAAAGAATTTAAGATTGGTCGTGAATAAGAAACATATGTATGGTTATGGTATGGCTGTGAGCACAAAGATGTACAAACCATATTGGAATTTTAGATCTTAGAAGAGCAATATATCACAAAGCAATTTGTATCCCAACACCATAACTGCAGTTGCAAATCTACAGTGTTAAGAAGCCATAAAATGAGCTGGTGAATAATTATTTAAAAGTAAGAAACAAAATTCAGCAACCATTACCAATCCTAGGCAATTTGGGAATGGTAGGAAATCCCATGAAAGCTGAAGTGCATCTAGGACAAAATACAGTGTTTTCTAATTCCTCAACAATCCACTATCACTCTGCATTATCATTTGTAAGAGGTTACGGCTGCCATTTTCACAACAGCGTCGTCTATGATGGTGAAGTTATACTTTGCCGGCCATGCAAAATAGAGAGGAGTCGCTGAATTGCAGAAGGACGTCATAAGTGAGCGTAGTTTTTCCAACATTATTGGCTAGACCAGGACAAAATAAATTCTAATACTCACCTAACAAAGACAGTTAAGTACTAAAAGAATTGAGTGTCTAACCATGTGCAGTGGTTCTCCAGTTCTTATTTGTGCATTTGGACGAGCAAGCTTAGATTCAAAGGGAGTCCTTGGCCTCACTTCTCGAAATTCCTCCCACTCCTCACGAGTCAGCATCCTAACTGTTCCTTGACCAGGCGGAGCATTCTTTATTTTGCGCTCAATCATTTCTTGGGATTTTGAGTCATCATGCTGTCAATTGGCAGCACATCGTAATGTCACATTGATCACCCAGTAAACCAAAAACCATCAAGATAAAACCAACACAGCTCTAAATCACACATTTTACTGCAAGAAAACTAACCATAAGCAAATGGCCTAACATCTTACATATTTAAGCTGAATAACTCCTTAATCTAATAATGAGGATTAACAGTTTCTAATGGAATGATGGGCCAACTCTTATGCATAATAACTGTTCACTTTCTTCGTTATCTTGATATTTGATTCGCAACACTCTGAAATGCAGCTCAAAAAAAGGCAAAGCAGAAACAATTAACAATTGAAATAAAAGTTTGGAGTACCATCATGAGGAGCTTAGCAAAGAGTGCAATTGCAGCCACAGTGAGAATCATCGGCATAGTAGCCGTGTCAAGGAACGATTTCGACTCCGGAACCTCAACAAACACCTGATCCTTCTTCACATTCTTCCTTTTCCTAGCTCTGTCCAGCTCAGCTACCCTTTTCTTCAAACTCTCAGTAGGGCGATCGCGCGATAAAGCATGCAACCTCCGAACTAAGAACAGTCTTCGGCCAACCCCAAACATAGCTACAATTAACTCTCCCCTGATTTGGCTTTTACCAGTAAAACCCACCTCTAGCTGCACTTCAAAATCGTAAATTTGACCTTAAGTTTCGAGATTAATTAAGTAATGTGAGACTAATAGATCACTTATCCCAGTAACAAATTCTTCCCAAAAGCCTAAACAATGTAACGAAATTACACTAATTCAAATCATCCAAAATCAGGTGGCAGACTCCGGCATCCATAAATTAAATAAATAAATAAAACGAAACTGGAGAATCACTGAACATGAATTTAAGGGGGGAATAAAATTGCTTACCAGACGGCCCTTCGTTGAAACTGGAAAGTGCGAAAGTTCGCTCTTCTCATTGCAATGCTTTTATAAGCCCGTACTGCCGGGTTAAAATAGGCCTTGCTTTGGTCTCAGTTTCAATAAATTTGGGCTATTGCCCAGATGGTTAATGATGATGGAATGGGCCTGGGAGGGGTTTTGTATGGGCCCAATTTGGGTTTGTAGCCCAAAATGAATATTCGGTGCTGTCGTTGCTTATTAAAACAAGACACGCTTACAAATAAGACAGCTTTATTTAGGATGTTTGGTCATTAATCGACATGAAAAATATTAATGTGTCTACTTGTCCGTTTTCAATATGTTCTAAATTTAATTATTTTTCTCTTTACCATTTAAGTGTATACATTATCAACAACATTAGCGCATTACCAAATTTGACAACAAATTGTTTTAAATTTGGGTAACAACATATAATTTCTACAAATTTCTCAAATTTATTAATTATTATTTATTTAAAATCGCAAAATTTTGTACCGTTTAGTGCAAATTACTTATTCTTTTTATACATATATATAATTATTAAACAAAAAATTTATTTAGACGAATTAATATCTCCTATAAATCATAAATCAAATCTATTATAAAATAAATGTCGTCTTGTCGAAGGTATGACTTAGAAATAATTATGGTGCAATTGAAAATTTAAATTCAATTAGTCAAACTAAACATCAATTTAACTAATCATATAATTTATAAAAATCAATATCAAAAAGTCTATTATAATTAGTTCTTTTACAATGTATAATTTTTTTTTTCTCGTTTTAAAAATTAATGTTCTCCGACGTTTAAAATTTGATATATAAAATATTTAAATTAATAACTTTAAAACATTTTATGTGTAATTTTTTTTTTAATTTTGTGGTTTGATACAATTAATTATTAATAAAACATTGAAATGTGTAGCATGTGTTTTATTATGACAATGAAGTAGAAAGAAAAAGTACAAAAATAAAATCAATTAAATCGTATGATTATACATCGTTGCATTCAAACGTTTATTACATGTTTCGTCATCCACGAATTACTGGCCGCCCGATTTAATAACTTCGTAAGCAAGTAATCCAAACGGAGCGCAGAGAGATCAAAAGATTACCAGTGGGCCCCACTAAACCTAGTAATATTTTCTTACAATAATAATAATAATAAAAAAAAAAAACATGCACAATTTGCATGTTGTAATAATAAATATGGACTTGTCTAGATATAATTTATATTTAAAATAATATAAAATATAATAATTATAAATAAATAATATAAAAATTAAAATAATTAACATAAAATTTATTTAAAATGTAAAGCTAATATATAGATATACATAGCATAGGCAGCCAAGCCTATAAATGTTAAAACCAAAATAAAAAGATAAAAATGGCCCTACACTCCTCCAAAGTCACACTACGTATTGGAATGCTGTCTCTCTCTCTCTCTCTCTCTCTCTCTCTTTTCTGCCTTCTTTCTCTGAAATTGACATCGATAGATAGATAGTTGATAGATCAATTCAAAAACAATCACACCATTTTTCACTTTTCTTCTTCTCTCTCGTTCCTTTGTTTTTCTTTCATTTTCTCTGCTCGCTTTTTTCTTTTCTTTTTTTTTAAATATAAATATATATATATATATATATATATATACACACACGGATACACAGAGAGGAGAAGGGAGACAGATAAATTTGTTGTTTTGTTTTAGGTGAGATATATAATTATTTATATTTATATATTAAGAATAATAAAGAGAGAGAAAGGGGTTTGGGTTTGCGGGTGAAGAAGTGAGCAAAGATGAGCGGAGGTGGGTCTAGGGTTTCAATTCCGAGCAACACGAAGAAGATGATCCTGACTATTAAGGAGATCACAGGCAATCACAGTGAAGAAGAGATTTATGCAATGCTCAAAGAATGCTCCATGGAGCCCAATGAAACTGCCCAAAGGCTTCTCTTTCAGGGTACTCTTTTTTCTCTTTCTTTCTTTCTTAGCTGTCCTGTTTCGTTCTCTATGTGGGTTGATCTTCTTTGGTTTTGATTTGTTGTTCTTATTATTTTGATCCACGGTTTCAGCTCCTTGTTTACTCATCTGGGATATATTTTTTTTTAATTTTTCCTTCATTTTAGGTTTGCTGAAGTGGCGATTTAGTGGGTTGTTGATTTTCGTTTGATGCGAGGCCTATGTTACATTCTTCTCTTGAATGGATTTTTTTTTCCTGTGACTCTGTTTTGTTTGGAATTTTTTTTTTGGTTTGTTCATGTCAATTTTCAGACTTGAGACGGTTACTTTATCTTGGTCTTCTTGTCGAATTTATTTTTTCTATTCTTTAGTTCTATATGGTTTTATGTTCATTGTGGCAACACCAGATAGCTGCTTCAGAAAAGGAAAAAATATTTTGAGTTTAGAATGTACAATATCTGTAAGACAGGAAATTGGTACGAGTCATTGCTAGAATTGCTGAAATTGGAACTAAACAAACTATATTATGTTTTTGGTGATAGGCCGGGGATATTTTGCTTAGTGGTTATTTGTTTTCTGATTGTTCACTTTTGATGCCTGTGCAATATATGTGTGGGCGATCACATCTAATGTTTCAAACTCAGAATAGCCAGTATGCCACTTGATTTTCTCACACAAACTCTTTTTTTCTCCAAACCACTTCGTGTTCTTGGAGGAGATTTGATATTGTGATTGGCATCTTTAACAGGCTCTATCTTGGTAGCTCACAGGAGATGCTATTTTGGTGATTGGTTTAACTATTTCACTGCAAGTTGTTAGATTTTTGTGTGGTTTCTACGACAAATAATGATGAATTTCAAATTATTGGTTCTCAGACTTTGTTACAAGGCTTCAACATGGTATCACATACGGAATTGATATCATATTATGATATATTTAGGTAATGACATCTTACTAAAGATGCCGTGATGTAGCTTACAGATTTGCTCTTTTTATCTGTCATTATTAAGCAGCGAGTAAATTATTTCTTCTTATAATTTTTGGATAGACAATTTGCGTTTTGTGTTTATGTGTTTATGATATTTATGGTCAACTTTTGTTTACAGTTAAGAGTTATTGATGCATATCTTGTTATTTTCACTCCCCTTCCTCTGTCCCCTCCTATGTTTTTCTTGTTTCTCTCTTCTTGAACCTTGATGACTAATTTATATGTATGGTTTTACAGATTCATTTCATGAGGTCAGAAGGAAACGGGACAGGAGAAAAGAGGTGAGAGATTTTTTCTTCAGTGGAAGTTTTTTTAAGTTTGGATAATTCTCATATTATTTGAAGGTGCCAGGTTCATTATTTGATCAAGTTCTCCCTGTATATTGTTGTTTGAAACATTGGTCTTATTTTTTTAATGGCCATGTGTCCTTTCTTCATCAGCACAATATAAATTTGGTTAAGAACATTTGTGATGCTAAAATTAGATGAGCTGCTGGTTGTAAATTTGATAATCATATGGTCTAAAGAACTTTAAAGTTGCGTGTGCTTTAATTTTTCTTATTTATTATGTGAATTTTATTTATTTTTTCCTTCTTTCACTTGGGGGTAGGGGAGGAATGGGAATTCAAAAAGTAGCATTTTGGTGGACCAATAAATATATATATATATATATTGTTTCTTTTTCCAGCGTCTTGTTATTATCTTGATGTGATTTATGCACTGGTGCATAGAGAATTTGATGGCTATATGTTGTTTCCTTCTTAAGATTCAGATTTCAGCTTTGGTATTAATTTGATGGCTTTTGTTGTTGCAGAATGTGAACAAAAGAGAGCCCACTGAGCCTCGGTGGAGACATGGCTCACAAAGACGAGGGAGTAGGGGTGGCCGAGCTAATTTCTTGCCTGGTAATACATCACATGGTAAATAAATACCACAACCTGTTCATAGTTATTGATTTTGGAACTGCTTTTGTCTCTGTATTTAGTGGAGATATTTTTGTCTTCTGCACTAATTAGTTTATTCATACATTGTACTTAGGAAAATTAGTTTTAGGAATTTTTTTGGCCCATGTACATCCTGTTCACCTTTAGTTAATCTCTTAAATCGATAAAATCCTGGTTCATATCATAAAAAAATAGTAATGCTGGATTGTACACTGCCATATGAAAATTACATTGTTGCTTGTGCTGCATTTATTTTTGTTTGCATGCTACCTCCAGGTAGTCTGCTTTGACTGGCACTAGCTGATGACAACTCTTTTAATAAGAGGCCAAAAGTGCCACTGTGCTCAGTCTTGGTTTAAACATATATTCGGTGCACTAAGAAGACGTTGATAATTTTTTAAAAAATTTATTTTTAAACATTTTCTCTCCCCATGGCCTTAGGTTGTGCTGAGGGGTTGTTGCCATTATGTTTTCTTGGCAACTATCATAGTGTGAACTTTTTATGATTATCAGTAAGCAAAAACATAATGTATGGAATTACTAAGCTCAATTTTAATTGCTTATTAATTTTCTTCTGTGTACTGCTTTTCCAGATGCTGGTGGTGGCAAGAATTCCTTTCCTGGAAGTGGTGCAAATCAACCTGAAGTGAGTTCATCAGCTGTTGGCATTAGTAAGTTGGGTGGTGCACCTTCTAACGTTGATCTAAACAAAAATCCCACCATTGCATATGGGACTGGACCAACACATGGGCAGCCTGCAGCAAGTTCCAGCTCTTCATCTTCATCAACAGTCTGTTTCTCGTCTTCGGATCCTGTTCTGGTGCCATCTAATGATTCACATATCCCGGATGCAGTGGGTACAATTAAACGCGAAGTGGGGTGCCATCGAACTTCTAACGAACTGACTGGTTAGGATTTGAAAATTTTAATTTATGTGGCTAATCTTTTCCCTTTTGAAATATGATCAACTCTGATTAGCTTGTCTATGGCTGACAGCAACTTCTGAGACTGGTAGCTCATTTATGCAAGGAAAGATGTCAAACAAATCCCAAGTTGTCATGAAAAATCAGCTCTCTGAGTCTTCCCAACCTTCATCTGTACCAATCCACAATCCCTCTTCAGTTAGTCGACCTCCATCTAATTATAGTGGCCTGTCACAAGAAATAGTTGGTCCCCAGAAAGGTATTACATTGGATAAATGTTGTATGCCTTAAGTGTTTCATAAATTTTGGAGTTATTGCTTGAAGTTGTTGAGTGTTCAGATGGCTTGTAGCAAAGTGCTAAGAATTTTTTTTTATTGTCATATATTTTCCTCTTTTTCTTCAGCTATTCTTTGCAGCTTATATTCTAATATTATACCTCGTAGGGAAGATAGATTTATATTCTAATATTATATCCACATAAAGATGGGACTTACTGTTTTTCTTGAGTAATAGAGTTTATTCTGCACCAATACAAGGAAGCTTAGAAAAAACATGTCTGCTTGATATTATAATTACACATTCTTGCCAAGAATTGATTGATAGCGAGATGACTTTCTCATGATAAAAGTAATAATCACCCCTCTCTATAACAGTTGGTTCTAATAAGGAGTGGAAACCAAAGCCCACAAACTCAAATGCTGCTCAAGGGTCTGGAGCGGCTGCTACATCTGGGGTTCCTACTGTTTTAGTTGAAGCCGCTGCTCGGTCACAACCTGTATCAAGTGTACTTGATATGGAGGAAGCAACTTCAAAATTGCAGAAGCTTGGGGAACTACATCTTCCACTACGTCAGCATGTTATAATTCCTAACCATATCCATGTCCCTGAATCTGAAAGAACCAAGTTGAGTTTTGGAAGTTTCGATGCAAATTTTGGAGTAACTTCGAACTACGTCGGTGGTCCAGAGAGTGAAAAGAGCTTGACGCCCGTGTCTGAGACTTCTCAGGTTATTGAAGAAACTGTGGAGGAACAAGCTGCAAGGTTTGTAACAATGAGTATTTGTTTGGGTTTCAATCTTAAAGGGGATCTTTGTTTTCCATTCATTATATTGTTGGTTTTGATAGCTTCTAATCATGTTAAAATTGTTTAATAGGCTGTAATGGAATTCCATCTCTTTTTAATTTTTTCAACCAATGTTGGACTAAGTCATTAGGGTTTACTGCTTAGAACTCAAGAAATAAACTGGTATCTTTTCCTTTCTTTTTAATCTTTTAAACCAATGTTGGACTAAGTCATTAGGGTTTACTGCTTAGAACTCAAGAAATAAACTGGTATCTTTTCCTTTCTTTTCATCCATGTTGTGGAATTGAAATTGTATTGTTTGATCCAGCAATCAGAGCTCGTTGACAACTGCCAATGCTGAGGTAGGAGATTATCCTGATCATCCTCAATCAACTACTCATGTACCAGAAAATTTGTCTGGGGATGGTGATGGTGATGTCTCAGTCAGTGCTGTCCCAGAGTATAATGAACCCAAGCAAGAGAACACATTGCTATCTGGAGGTCAACAATACTCGGTGGTTCATACTAATCCAAACTACAGTTTTGGTTTTGTGCCTCCCATGTTAGGGAGTCAGTTTGCACCATTTGAGAACTCCGATTCTCAAGCACGTGACGTTACTCGGCTCCCAAGCTTTGTCGTAAGTGTTCAAATTTCTGCTCTGTGCCTTATGTTCATCTTAGAAGTTTATCTACTTACCACCAAGATATATGTTATCAGATAATTTTTTGAACTTGAATTTTAAACCTTGTTGCAATTATGTGATGGCCATGGGTTGATTATCATTTAAAGTAGGTTTTTGGCATTATCGTTGATTGTCATTAACTGTTCTTTTATTTAGGTCCAACAACCATTTGATCCAACAAACTATTATGCCCAATTCTACCGATCAGGTGCTGATGGTGATGGTCGAGTGTCTCCATTTACTTCACCAGGAGCTGCCACTAAATACAATGGAAACATTATGGTGTTGCCTCCACAGACCTCTCAGTCTCCTCAAGAGGTTTGCACAATTTAAGAACCTTTGATAGTTTTTCACTTTGAGCGAAAACTTCCATTTTTGATGTTCTCTAGACAAGTATCATTGGTTAAAGAGGTTATTGCAGTGTTGTTTGTTGGCCGAATCTTTTTAAGATTTCTGGGGCATGTTTTTAATCTTCCATGAACATACTCGTGTAATCGGCAGCTTAATATTCAGTTATTCATGGGTGTTTGAAAGGTTTAGGTAACTACTAGGGTTATGCAATATCTTTCCTGGTCAAAATTTGCTGGATGTATGCCATTGTTTTGTGCTCTGGATGTGCACCTTTACTTTTCTCCTGGTCAGGGACAGGGCTATGTCTTTGGTGCTTTTTAACCAACCTGTCTTTTTGTGTGTATTGACCATCATTCTGTTGGCTGTTTATCTGTTTGAGCACTTTCAAGGTAGCATAGACTGACTAGATATTTTTCTAAATTTTTTAGTGAAGTTTATGGGGAGAACCATGAGCAAATAATATATCTTATATGTGTCTGCATGTAGGGTGGGAACTCTTTAGTCCTGTCTACGGCAGGTCCAACTCCACTGGTGACTCAAGCTGCTGGGCTCATTCAAAGTTCTATAGCTGTGACTCAGCAACCAGTTCCGGTTTTTCGTCCTCCAACTGGAGTGCACATATCTCATTATCCTCCTAACTACATTCCATATGGTCACTATTTCTCCCCATTCTATGTTCCGCCTCCAGCCATTCACCAATTTTTGAGCAATGGTGCATTTCCTCAGCAACCTCAAGCTGGCAGCGTGTATCCAGCTCCACAGGCAGCTGCCGCCGCTGGTGCAAAATTTTCACTTCCACAGTACAAACCTGGAACAAATACAGGAAATTCATCTCATATTGGAATGCCAAGTGGGTATGGACCATATGGCTCCTCCCTTGCTGGTTTTACTCCCACTTCTGCTGCAGCAGCAGGAAACTCAACTGCTAATGAGGATCTTGGTACTTCACAGTTTAAGGATAGTAACGTCTACGTGACTGGACAGCAGGTTTGCTTATTTTTCCTTGTTCCATTTCAATCGGCTGTATTGATTGACTGATCAAATTTGAATGAAATTTTTTCCCATTTACCTTTAAATGGAAATCATTTTTCAAAAGTGATGGATTTATTGCCTTTCTGCAGAGTGACGGTTCTGCTGTGTGGATAGCTGCACCTGGTCGAGAGATATCCAGCTTGCCAGCTAGTTCATTTTACAATCTTCCTCCCCAAGGTCAGCATGTAACTTTTGCTCCAACACAGGCTGGTCATGGCACCTTTGCTGGTATATATCATCCTGCACAAGCAGTTACAGCGGCAACTGTACATCCGCTTCTACAACAATCTCAAACAATGGCTGGAGCTGTTGAAATGGGGGGTCCTGCAGCCAGTGTTTATCAGCAGCCGCAACATGCACAGATCAACTGGCCCAGTAACTACTGAAACAGGAATAGACTTGTCTTTTTTGTAAACCTGAAAAACAAGAAATTTGAGTCCAATCTTGGAATATTTTGGGAACTCCAATGAGTTTGGATGGTAGAAAACATTGAGGAGATATATGACACTGGATGGGTTTTAAGTGTAAATTTGTTGAAGGAGGCAGGATAAATTTGCCGGTACCATCTTCTGGTTGCTTGGGATTGAGGACATAAAAAGGTGAAGTTCGCCTGTAACTGATGTTGACCGTTTTAAGTTAGTCAAGGTAGGCATGTGCAGGTTTCTTGCTGCTCTGCTATATGGTGTTACCAATTTTTCATTTCATAGTTTCCATCTTTTTTTTCTCCGCTTTAAACTGTTGGAACTCTACTAGAATTTCCTGTTAAGTGGTGAGAATCTTTTACATTTTTTTTAAAAAAATTTATATTTGAGGTTTTACAGGGCTCTGAAAGGTAAGATATAGGTCGTTGGAGATAAATTTTTCATTACTTTTTCTTGTCATTCCGCTGTCTTACCTGTAACTTGAATTTTGATAGCAAGAAAAAGATGTACCGAGTTGTTGTAATTGGTAAAGCAAAAGGCGATCGTTTCAATTGTTCAAGTTTAACTGATTCATAGTAAATGCTTCTCATAGGTATAGGATTGTGGGGGGAAAAGTTAGTAACGATGATTTTCTATTTTTGCGGTTTAGAACTCTTATTAATATCATGATGGTGGAGTTCCCAGTTGTTTTTCGATTACAAGTTAGAGTTTAATTTGTTTGTTCTTTAATATCTGGTGCTCGTGTTTACTTCCTTTCCTGTTCATAAATGAATCAACGTAAATAAAATTGCTCCTACTATTGCATTTTAATGTGATTATGTTGCAGGCAGATTCCGATATGATGACATGCAAACATACACAAGATAACAAAAAAAAGGGCCAGCTGCGGATCCAACTTTGTAATCCTGCATAAATGTTATCTATTACGATTAAATTCCTTGAAACCCTTGACTTGTGACTCAAATTGGATTAGCAAGAATAAAGCATGATTTTTTTTTGGTGCCTCTTGAATCTATTGCTGTTCTGGACTATAAGAGAAGTTATATTCCTGCCAAGCATACTGCATGAACTCTCATTTCTAATATGTTGAGCAAGCTCTTCAAAGTTTATAAACTCGCTCCTTTTTTCCGCAATGATTCTCCTAAGCTGGCATCCCCTGTTTCAGTTGAAACAGAGTCCTCTCTCTTGAAAATTGTCCTTGTAGGAGGGTTTGTCGAGTGTTATTACATGGCAACTCCAGCTGTTAAAATTATGGAGAAGCATCCTTCTTTTATTCTAGCTAGGCCAGAAGTTTTCAGGCGGCCGTGGGATTCACTTGTGAGGCCGGATCAAATCCTTACACCTGGTGAGAAGTTCTTTCTTGTCCCACACCGCACTGTGAAGAAGCTCCGGCGAAGGATTAGAAAGCCTGATAGAGAAGTTTTTGTGAACTCCTTTGGTACGAAATCTTCCATTGATGTTCCAGCTGACTTTGTTTCTTGCAAAAAGGATGATTTTTCAAGCAAGCCGTTTTGCAAACAGTGTGAAGATAGTGATTCAAGTGAGGTAAGTTCTGCTTCCAGAAAGAAAACTGATGCTAAGAAACATGTGAGATTCGTTGGCATTGATGTCAAGCACAACGAATCCAGTAAGTGCTTGAATTCTCAGTCGCATGGAGGAAAGTTGAGAGCAAGAATTGTGGTAGCAGCAGCATGGCAACCATCACTCACAGCCATCCGCGAAAGAACTGATGAATAATGTGATGCGAACTCTTTAAAATCTCACAATATTAATCTCATTCTTCCCTTTTAACAACATAACCTTTCCACTAGACTTAACACTTCAATTAATCAACTCAACATTTATCAAATTGTTATCTGTTCTTTGCTTCAATACATGATAACTTACAAGTTAAATGAAATCATTTGTTGTTAACTAACCAAACCTGAGTATGTGGACAGGATAAACTGTTTTTCTTGTATCTCGATATCATCTTCTAACAGACGATATTTAATTTTATTATAAAAATAATATCTCTAGTCACCCCTAATGACTTTCCATATCAAATGTTAACATCAAAAGTAGACCAAAATCTAAACAAAAGATCCGTTTCATCACAATATTAATTACCAAGATATAACCATTAAAATATTGTATTAGTTTTAATTAACTCCTTTATAAAGAGTATGTTTAAACACTTCCCTTGAAAAATTTGGTAAAGACCCGTTTTTGTAATTGGTAAATAACTTCTTAACTCGGCAACATCTGAATCTTAAATAAATATAACTTTGGAAAATCCCAAAAGATTTAACTGTCAATTCTGTGCAGTGGATACTGGATATGGTGGTGGTGCAATTTTAACCTTCAAGGACGGGTAAATGGTGAATTTTTATTATATGAAGGAAAAAGTAATGATTTTTTTCTCATAAACTTTCTGGGTTTTTGGTATATTTTGTTTTCTAGTGTTTGTTTGGGCTTTCAGACAGGACCCAAACTCGATATATTCATCAGAAGATAAAAAGAGAGAAATGGAAACCCTTCAGACAAAGAGAAACAGAGAGATGGGACATGAAGAGAACGCAACAGCAACAACAACAGAACAAGAAGAAGAAGCCTGGAATCAAAGAAAGCAAGCCCTGATTGAGGAACTGTCAGATAAGCTCATAAATGGAGATCTCCAGACCAAAATAGAAGCAGCTAGAGATGTAAGAAAAATGGTAAAAAAATCATCTTTAAAGACAAGATCAAAATTTGCAGCTGCTGGTGTGATTCAACCTTTGGTTGTGATGCTTGTTTCTCCTAATCTTGATGCCTGTGAAGCTTCTCTCCTGGCTCTCCTCAATCTTGCTGTTAGAAATGAACGGTTTGTTTCTCCAAAACTCCTGTTTTTCTCTATTTATTTCGCCTTTTTTTACATGTATAATATTGTATGTTTATGTCTAGAGATGGATGCTTGATTTTTTTTTTCCTTTAATAGATATGGCAATGCAAGTTTTCATTCAGAGAAGTTACAGGTGAAGAAATGAATTATAAGCAATCTGGGAAATGACAAAATAGACAAAAGGACAGTGTAGGAAAAGTAAAGTTGGAGATTATGTGTTATTAGGTTCTGGGTTGAATGAAATGAATGGAAAGACGAAACCCAGTTTGCTGTATTAGCCTTGATGGGTGGAAAATCTTATCCCTTTCTGAGCCAAAATGGAGAAAATAATAAGAATTTACAGCTTAATTGTTATTGATGATATTCGTTTGTTAGCAATCTTTAGGAGTTGTTAAGGTTTCCTTGAAGACTTATTTTATGGTCCATGTATGGAGATTGAATGTTTCGAGGCTTCTGTGGAAGTTGTCAAAATTAAGAAGTTGATTGCTAAAGAGTTACATTTTTCATTTTGGCTTTATAATTGTTTGGTCGTTGGATTCTTAATGCTGTTTTGAATAAATTAGTAAGGATGATTTGTTTCTGGACCAGGGCAAAGATGTTTTAAGTGCCAGACATTTATGGTTGCCTTGGAAGGAAATGTGCAAATTAGGTTCCCTTACACATTTGGATTAGATTTTTGCTCAAAATGTATCTAGTTTAGTTTCTGATGTCCTTGTTTTCTATCCTGTGTTGCCCCTCAAATGAAGTAAAACTTTTCAATATCTGGAAAACATCTTTCGATTCTGTTTTAACCATTCTAAGTTCTAAACGGGGATTATTTTTTAGTTGAAGAAAATTTGAGTTGATTGTGTGAAGGGCTGGGCGGTGTACAAGGATGGCAATATACATACATTCTGTGAACTTTTCCTTGATGTACTTTCTTAATTGTTTTGGTTTCCAATTGTTGTTTTATGATTCCTCATGTGGTGCTGTTAGTTGGTGCACTTTGAGGCTGCTGCTGGTTATCTCATTCCGTCGTTATTTCCACTGTTTATCAGAAACAAAGTCAATATAGTGACAGCTGGCGCCATCCCCCCACTTGTGGAGCTTCTTAAGTTCCAAAAT
>JAXCLQ010044730.1:0-13514 GCA_035584115.1 Cedrela odorata | reverse complement strand
TATTTATTTATTTATTATTTTATGTAAATAGTACGATGGCTAATCGATTGTTTTATGTTATATATATATATATATATTTTGTAAAAGTAACAAGTGTATATCTTTATAATTACAATAATTTTAAATAAGACTCTCTCATTCTAAACATTATAATTCATGTCATTTAATATTTAATAATGCAAAGATAATCTCGAATGGGCTTCAAAATACGATGCTAATATATTTCAACTAAAAATTTAAACAAAATATTGAAAATGGTAAATAGTTTTTGCAACAAAATTATTAATATTATTAATCACTGAATATTGTTCATGATTTTATTTCACATATATAAGCATAGATAAAATCTGCAGCAGAAATCTCATCTTTGATTTAATACAATTACATCCCCAAGTGTTGAACTTTTGACGATTAGGTCATTATTATGACAGTCAGTTAAACGATGTTAAATCCAACTTTTAGTTGAGGATCTATCTGTATATAATCCAAATCTAAGAGTTTTTGTCGTAGGTTTGCCTTAAACATAACATGCTTGAAGCATTAGTTGTTCCACTTGGAACAAGTTTCAGGCGGAAGGTTTCGATCACCATTACTTCGCTGCAAACATGGGCCATTTTCTTTTATATGCCACTCACAAAGTACGCAGTCATCTTTACGTTCTTCGTAGGCATCAAATTTATGCGTAGTGCCACCAAATGTCACCCCACAGAAGAATAGGGTTCTTCCGAAAAAGTCTCGCTCAAAATTAAAGGAATAATTTTGATCATGAGAGATAACATGTTCACCAAGATCATCATCCTTAGATTTGCAGTGGACAGCAAGATCGGCGCCCGATTCCAATTCATTGACTATCTCAACATTTATAGCATTGCAAATAGTTATGCATGGCACGAGAAGAACCGTCAAATGATCATTCTATTTTGTTCAAATAGTTAAATCTTAAATAAGGAGATAATCCTAACTGATCATATCATACACCTTATTTTATTTTCGATTATGGAGCCTTTAGGCCAATCTTTTTTTTCTTCCTTTTTTGAGAAATTATATGAAATATTCGTTTTAATAAGTATTTATTAATTTTAATTAATTTAACCAATTAATTAAAATAATAAACCACAAAACAAGTAAATAAATGAGACAAACGATTTTTAACATAGTCTGAATTTCCCAATGCTACATCCATGAGACCACGCTTAAAGAAAATAATTCATTAAAAATCAAAAGATTATAAGCACCCATAGATTTAAATAATATAAAGACTCTATTTTATTACTGTTGTTATTGTGTTAAATCTTTTTTGGTGATTTTTTTTAGTAAGATTTTCTTGTTAGATGCAGCTACTGCACAATGAGAATATTACACACATATATATAATAAATTCTAAGTCTTATTTTACGTGATTTTTTATTTTCTAAATCTAAAAAGAAAAGATCTATGAAGGACTCTCTTAATTAAAATTATTTTTGTTTTTCAAATAATAATTTTTTTTGAGTTGTAGAATTTACCTATATAATACTTGAAGTCCATACTTGCCTAAAGTAACTAATAAATTTGAAATCATTACATGAGAAGAATAAAATCCGAATGAACATTAAACTGTCAGTTCGTTGCAACAAAAATATACAACAAAAATATATTTTCAGAATAATGCCAACTCATGCCAACTCTCTAAACTCTAAGATTATAAATGTCATGTTGACTATATAGATAAAATCATAAAGAAAAGTATTTTGACTGCTTTTATTGCCCTTCAATAATTCTCTTGGAAGTATGTTGTTACCGGAAAATATACATTTCAAAATTACATGAATTATCCTTATAATTATTCTTCAATAGTTTTCCTTTTTGCAAAATAAACATATATTGTTTGATAAAGAGAAATTAGGAAGGGATTCGTGCATAAACATAATTTGTTTGATAAACACAAATTATGACCGTCTGATGCAGTTTACATCGAGTTATGTGCAAAGATTCATGTTGAGGTTTTTGCATGTTTGAACAGATTAGATCATAAGCATTCAAGCGAAGCAAATTAAAGGCTACATATATGGTAGATACTCAATTATACATATGAAGAAAATTCGATCTTATACAAAGCCACTCAGCCAGAATTCCACCCACGAAAAGGAAGTGGTTTCGAATCTTTAGGCCCAGTTCTCCCTCCTCTTTGTCATAAATTTGTGGGTAGATAAGAGGAAATTTGATTTAATATGAATCTAGAAATTTGCGCTGCGTTATAGACTGATTTCAGAAGAACCTACCTACAATGATTTTGAGTACTAAAAAAAATAAAAAATTATACAACAAATCAATCAATAAAATTTAAGAATTGAACAGATAATAATAATAATAGTAATAATAATAGTCTTACTATTTCATGTAAACAAAAATAAACGAATATTCATTCAGATTTCCATGTATAACAAAAAGGGGAATCATCCTTCCTAGACAAACATGCACCAGGTGGTAATATAGTCCAATTACAATCTTTGCAAGAATCCCTTTCCCCATCGAAGATGTCGAACCAATGTAGTCTGCCATTCCATGTAAAACCACAAAAGAATAGAGTGTTTACGAAAATGCTATCACGGAATACAAACGAGAAACTGTCGTTGTAATGGAGCACATATTCACCAAGGTCATCGTCTTTGGATTTGCAATGAATGGTAAGATCCAAGCCAGGTCCTAATTGATTAACGATTCGAACATGTACTTTAGGATTTTTGAAAACTGCAGCATTACTCATGGACATGTATGGTAAAACAAGAGTTAGTAAAAACATAATTTTCGTGAAACAAGCCATTCTTGAATTTTACAGTATTATGTAGGCAAAACAACTCATGTAATTCATTTGTTTTGTAGTAATTTTGTATAGTGCGTAAACAAAAATGTTTTGGAACTTCTTCTCCTTAAATATAATAAGCTGTGGCCAATATAGAATGTTACAGTTTGAAGAAAATAGGAAATATTCTTGACAGCTATGGATTCATTTACAGCATTTCTTTCCATTCTTTTTCGTTTTGGTAAAATAAACATCATTATTGCTGAAAAAAATAAGGAAAATATTGGTAGAGTAAATAATGATGAAGATTTATTCTTAATTGTTATTATTATTTTTTTATTAATAATCAATGATCATTCTATTTTGTTCAAATAATTAAATCTTAAATAAGGAGATAATCCTAACTGATCATATCATACACCTTATTTTATTTCCAATTATATAGCCTTTAGGCCAATCTATTTTTTTCTTCATTTTTTGAGAAATTATATGAAATATTTGTTTTAATAAGTATTTATTAACTTTAATTAATTTAACCAATTAATTAAAATAATAAACCACAAAGCAAGTAAATAAATGAGACAAACGATTTTTAACGTAGTTTGAATTTCCCAATGCTACGTCTATGAGACCATGCCTAAAGAAAATAATTCATTAATAAATCAAAAGATTATTAGCACCCATAGATTTAAATAATATAAAGACTCAATTTTATTACTGTCGCCGTTGTGTTGAATCTTTTTTGATGGTCTTATTCAGTGAGATTCCCTTGTTAGATGTGGCTACTGCACAATGAAAATATTACACACATATATAATAAACTTTAAGTCTTATTTTATGTGATTTTTTATTTCCTAAATCTAAAAATAAAAGACCTACGAAGGACTCTCTCTTATTTTTGTTTTTCAAATAATAATTTTTTTGAGTTGTAGAATTTACCTACATAATACTTGAAGTCCATACTTGCCTAAAATAACTAATAAATTTGAAATCATTACATGTGAAGAATAAAATCCGGAAGAACATTAAACTGTCAATTTGTTGCAACAAAAATATATTTTTAGAATAATGCCAACTCATGCCAACTCTATAAACCCTAAGATTATAAATGTCATGTTGACTAGATAGATAAAATCATAAAGAAAAAATTTTTGACTGCTTTTATTGCCCTTCAATAATTCTCTTGGAAGTATGTTGTTACCGGAAAATATACATTTCAAAATTACATGAATTATCCTTATAATTATTCTTCAATAGTTAAATTTCGTTGGATATACCAGATAATATACTACAAAATTCAACAACTCAGTATCCATAGTTTCTATAATAATACGTTAAAAAATTATTTCATGATATTTGATAAGAATCACCAAAAAAATCTTCTCAAATTCATTAGTATAGTTGCCTTGCTGGTGAAGTAACCGGCAAGAATTAATAGCTGAATCAAAATCTAAACCAAATATTTATGATATGATTTCTTTCCTTCCGACATTTCATTTTTGCATATAAATTGTGTTAATTGTAAAGTTGGTTTGATATGGTAAAAGAAATATGATTTTTCCTCACATTTCATTAATAATTTGAAGTGAGATGCATGCCAGGTGGTTGAGGTCTTAGCTGGACAAGTAATTATATTGATTGCTCAGGACATAGATATCATAGTAGTGAATGGAGGATTAATTACAGACCTCAATGGAGAAGATTGTCAAGACCTTCAAGTCATTGATTGCTAATAATTGGAATTCTCAAAAGTTCTTTGGATGCCCAATGTTTGTGCTCTCTCAAAAGTTAAAATCGTTGAAAGCTTTTCTGAAGGTTTGGCATTTAAATACTTTTGATAATGTTGATAATGCTATTATCTCAGCTCGCAGTAATTTGGCCTCTATCGAAGATGATATTTCTACTAATGTTTTCACTGATTGCTTGCCTAAGGCAGAAGTTTATGCAAAATTGGAGGTTCAAAAGGTTATTCATAACCATTACTTTTTGGCGGATAAGGTCCTGGTTAAATGCATTGCTGACGGTGATAGGTGTATCTGCTTTTTTGATTCTTATGATAAAATTCGGGCGATCCAATCTAAAATCTTTAATCTCAGTATAAATGGCAACCAAGTGGCCGATCCCGACACCCTTTCTGATTTCATTGTCGACTACTACAAGGAACTTTATGCTTCTTCAGGTACGGCTTTGGACTCTTCCATGATTTGTTCAGTTATCTCAACCTATGTTACTGCAGATGATAATTTCGTTTTGATGTCTATTTCTCCCGAGTAAGAGATTACGGCTGTTGTTTTTTCTATGGACCCGTTTAGTGCCCCTGGCATTGACGGCTTTCGTGGGTGTTTGTATCATGTCTGTCGGGATATTATAAAAATGATGTGATACAATTTGTGCTTCAGTTTTTTACCACTGGTTATCCAAATCTGTTTCTAAAAGATTTGCTTGATTTTTCATATGAAATTTGAATATAAGTATTGAGTTATTGATTCTATTCAAATAAAAAATATCTAAAAATCAATAATTTTATATTTGTACTGTTATTTTTAAATGTTAGATAAATAATAAAATACTTGAAAAATATAACAAAAAGTATGTTAAGATGAATTATGCTAATTGATGTTAAATGAAAAGTAAATAGAAATATTTTTAATTTGTAAAACAACCTTGAAATATCTAAATTAGAATAAAATAAAAGATAGAAAAAAGATAAACATGCAACTTTAGAATATTGAATACCATAAGTTATGCAATTCATCATCATAATAACTTTATAATAAATAAGTAAATAAAAAATATCAAATATTTAAGTCACTAAAAAAAAATTTAATAATAACATTTTAATTGAAAATCTTGATGAATAAATTTGGAGAGAGTCTAAAAATAATGTCTTTGGGAAAAATGATATATATATATATATATATTTAATGGTGTAAATAAAATAATTAGGCAGATTTTTTTTGGAGAAAAGATTTAATAAAAATTTACAGACTTTTAGGTTCAGTCAAAAAGTAAAATATATATATATATATATTTAAGGTAAAAGTTCTTAACCTAGTACAATGTACAATATCCATTTTTTTTAAAAAGAAATATTTTTTCATAATTAGTTGATTGATTTATGGTATATATTTTCTGATTTTCTTTTTTGCTAGGATATGCTTGTACAAGCATAAATTACGTAGAATTGGCTAATTTCTTGCTAGCCATTTGATGGAGTCTATATGGCAGCTAGGGTTCCAATCCCTGTAAAATCGTAGTTAATTGAATTTTAATTTATTAATCGAGTTGTGGATTCGTGTATTTTAATCATAATTTAAGAATATTAAGGAAACACTGTTGGATTTTAAAATTTAAACATTGCAATATTTCCAACGACCTTTCTAAATTTATCGGAATCAAACAAGAATTTTTTTTGAGGGCTTTGAATTATTGAGCTATAGTTGCATGTGATTCATAACATACAAATTGCATCGTTTACACTAATACCAAAAATAGGGACTATTAGTGATATTGACATCTATTTTAGGATTCAAACTTCTAGCATTGTACATATTTATGGCACAACTTGCATGAGCTAAAAGAGTTCTGTGGCGGAAACCTTTACCAATATCAGAAGTTTTCCTTTTTGCAAAAATTAACATAAATTGCTTGATAAAGAGAAATTAGGAAGGGATTCTTGCATAAACATAAATTGTTTGATAAACAAAAATTATGACCGTCTGATGCAGTTAATGAGAATTGCTGTTTGTTTCACTGAAAAGCAGAGAGAAAATTTGTAGAGAAAATATGAAAGAAGTTTTTCATATTATTCATTCTGATTCTTGTGATTACAATACTCTACTATTTATACAAGATGAGTTCATTAAACTAAACGATACAAATAACAGAATTTTAACAAACTCAATTTACAGTTGGATCGTAACTAAACTCATACAATTAACGACTTAATATAACTGATTCTTCCAGCTTATGAACAGCTTATTAATAGCTTCACTTCAGTTCAGCTATACATTCCAGTAGCTCAGACTCACTTCAGTTCATCAACTACATCTTCACTTCAGCTCAGTTGTTCATTCCAGTAGCTCAGACTAATTCCAGCTTCCATACCATCGGCAGTTATCCTTTCATCCCCCTCAAGCTCAAGGTCGAGGAAGAACTTGAACCTTGTTTCTGAGATATGAAAATTGAGAAAAGGACAATGGTTTAGTGAAGATATCTGCCAGTTGGTGCTCACTTGGAATATATCTTACTTCTAATGATTTGCTAATTACTTTATCCCTGAAATAATGAACATTAAACTCTATATGCTTTGTTCGAGCATGAAAAATTGGGTTCTTGGATAAAGCTGCTGCGCCTTGATTATCACACCATATAATAGGCATAGCTGAAGAGTTGAAGTGAAGTTCTCCTAGCAAGGATGTTAACCATGAAATTTCATATGAAGTTACAACTAAGGCCTTGTACTCAGACTCTGTACTAGACTTGGAAATTATTTATTGTTTCTTGGATGATTAAGACATAAGATTCCCTCTAAAGAACACAGCATACCCTTTAACAGATTTTCTATCATCCAAGTCACAAGCCCAGTCAGCATCTGAAAATGCAATAATATCAATTGGAGCACCTAAATTAAAATGAAGTCCATATGAAGATGTTGCCTGCAAATAATGAAGAATCCTTTTACAAGCTTGCCAATGCTTAGTTGTTGGAGAAACTAAGTATTGACTGAGTTTGTTGACTGAAAAAGCAACCTCAGGTTTTATTAAAGTAACATACTAAAGACCTCTAATAATACGATAGAATGAGACATCTTGAAAACTTTCTCCATCTGAACTTGTAAATTTTGTTCTAGTGACCATTGAAGTAAGACAACTTTTGCAATCTGCCATGTTTACCCGAATTAAGAGGTTCTTAATGTTCTTAGTTTGAGAGAGATGGATACCATTAGTACCATGTATAACCTCAATACTAAGAAAATAGTTGACTTGGCCAAGATTCTTGAGTGCAAATTTCTGAGCAAACTGAAGAATTAAAGCATATGTTAGAGTATATTTTAAACTTGTGATGAGAATATCATCAACATAGATCAAAACAAGGAGAACAGAACTAGAGGAATGTTTGATAAACAAGGAGGTGTCAACTTTAGAGTTTTGAAAACCCCATTGAATTAAGGTTTTTCTAAGCTTATCATACTATGCTCTAGGAGTCTGCTTTAGGCCAATAGAGCTTTATTCAATCGACACAGATGGTGAGGAGAATTGCTGTCAATAAATCCTTCTGGTTGATGCATACATATTGGTTCACTCAAGTTGCCATTAAGGATCATTATTAATGTCAATTTACTTAACAAACTAGCCATGATTTATGGCAAGACTGAGCACAACTCTTATGGTGGAAGCTTTGAAAATAGGGTTGAATGTATCAAAGAAGTCGACTCTTGGTGTTCGGTGAAATCCCTTAGCAACCAGACATGCTTTGTGTTTAGATATTGAACCGTCAGAGTTGTACTTAGTTTGAAATAACCACTTGTTTCCTACAATCTTGTAATCAGGCAAGAATAGAACCAAATCCCATGTATGATTTCTTTGTAGTGCATTATATTCTGTCTGCATAGTAGCCTTCCATGTAGGAGATTGTAAAGCTTGTTTTGCAGAAGTTGGTTCCACAGTTGAGTCAGTGGCAAGATATACTTTTGGTTTAAAGATACAATTTTTAGACCTTGTGATCATGGAGTGGAAATTTAGAACAGCAGCTGAAGAAGAGATAGTCTAATTTGATTCTTGGGAAGCAATATTACTAGAATTATCTTGATGATATTCTGATGATGATCTGTATTTAGGAGATAAAATAGAAGCTGAAGAAGAGACTTGTGGTGCATGTTTAAGTATAGGAATTGAAGAAGAAAAACCAGAATTGGATGTGCTCAAGTGATCGACTGTTGGAAGCATGTTGGATTGATAATAGAAGCATGACTCATCAAATATAACATGCATGGCAGTGTAGGTTTTTCCAGAGAAGTGCAAGCATTGATATCCCTTATAAAGCAGACTATAGCTAATAAATGTGCACTTAAATGTATGAAAGTTTAATTTATGATTGTTGTAATCCCTAGGATAGGGAAAACAAGCACAACCAAATACTCTAAGCATTGAATAATTTGGTGGATGATTGAATAGCTTTTCAAATGGTGAAATATTGTGAAGAACAGGTGTGAGAATTCTATTTATGAGATGCAAAGCAGTATGAAAGGAATTCTACTAAAATGAGAAGGGTAAAGATGCTTGTACAAGAAGAGTAATCCCCATATCCGAAATTGTTATATATATATTTTTTTTCTATAACACCATTTTGGTGATGAGTATATGGATAAGAGAACTTGTGTTGGATGCCATTTTCTTTAAGAAAACTAGAAAATGCTATGAATTCTCCTCTTGCATCAGATTGAATACCTTTTATAGATTGTTCAAGTTGCTTTTCAATGAGAAGCTTGAACTCCTTGAAAGTAGTTAGTGCTTTTGACTTCAACTTTAAAGGGAAAATCCATGTGTACCTACTGAAATCATCAACAAGACTGAAGTAATATCTATATCCTTCATTTGAAATTGTAGCAGAAGGCCCTCAAAGATCTATATGTATTAATTGTAAAGGCTGGGCACTCTTGACCTTTAATTTTTCAAAATGCATTCTATGATGTTTCCCATACTGACATGCATCACAAAACTGAGGAACTGAGTTTTTATTTATTGAAATTGAAGTATTACAATGCTGCAAGATGAGCTTAAGAGCTCGAGAATTTGGATGCACAAATCTTTGATGAAGTACATCAATAGAGTGAGGGTTTGACATGGTAGAGTTGACAAATGCTTGTAGAGAGGGTCCAACATTCTCTGAAATTTGTGGAACATTTGACATAAATGACAGAGGATTTTATTATCAACACATTTATTAGCAGATGAAACTAGAGAAGATACCATAGACATCAGGGTATTATTAACAGAAGAAAAAGTGAAGTATGAAGAGCTGGATGATTGATTGAACACCAGTTTATATAGCCCCTTCGAAGCTACTCCTTTCAGCAACAACATCTTCAGATTCTTGTCCTTGTTTAAACAAACATCACTAGAAAAATCAACTATCACATTATTATCAGCAGTCAACTTTGAAATACAGAGTAAGTTCTTTATAATTTGAGGTACACAGAGTATATTGTTCAGCTAAATAAATGAACATGATCTTGAAGTGCTTAATGTGCCTTTGGGACATAAAGTAGCATGGCCAAAATGAGTTATAACTAATCGATTTCCATTTCCTACTATCAACTTATCAGAACCAGTGAACTTACCTTGAATGTTCATAACTTTCAGGTTATTGGTTAAGTGATGAGTAGCACCACTATCCAGGTACCAGCCTTTATCTGCAGTTCCTTCTTCTTGAAAGTTACCAATGTAGGCAGTTTTTTGAGATTGATTTCCTCCTTTATTCTAAGCTTGACCTTGAGGATACTTTTGTTTTTGAGAAGAATGAAAAGTTTGAGCAATATACTCTTTATTAAACCTGTGAAAACAGATATTATCTGTGTATCCAGCTTTGTTATAGATTTGACATACAGGTTTTGTATTTCCTTTGCCATTTGACCATCTTCTTCCAGATTGAGTTCATCTTCCAGCTTGCCTTGCTTGATTTCCTTTTCCTCTTCCATCAAACTGATTATTTTCAATGTTAAAGTATTGTTGTCCAGTTCCTTTTCTTTGAAAGTTCTTTGCCTGTAAAAAATTTGTAGAGAAATGTCCATGTACAGCAGCAGCATTTCTTAAGTTCATTTGCTGAATTCTGCTTTCATGAATTAGCAATATAGAATACACTTCGTAAATGCTTAAAGACTCACTTCTACTGATAATGTTAACCACAATAAGATCATATTCAGATCCTAATCCACTGAGTAGATAAAGAATGAAATCATCATTACTTAAGGGATTGCTAGCAGCAGTTAGATGATCTGAAATATTCTTCATCTTGACGAAGTATTCAACCATTTTCATTCCTTCTTTCTTAGTTATTTGAATCTGAAATCAAAGTTGTAGTATTTGTGCCTTAGATTGAGAACCAAACTATTTGGATAAAGTCTTCCAAGCTTTATACGATGTTTTACATCTTATCACCAAGCCAATTACAGATTCATTCATGGAGGACATTAGCCATCTGAGGAGAAGCTCATCTTGTCTCTTCCAAATTGTATAATCAGGGTTTTCAATGATTGATTCTTCAATTGCTCAAGATCTGAATCGTGGAGGACATTCATGATTTTCCGATATGAAGTTTTCCAAACCGTTTCCTTTGATAGAAGGTAGAACTTGTATTTTCCATGAAAGATAATTTATTCCATCAATTTTGATTGAAACAATGAACGAGAATGAAGTATTTGTTGAGGCTATTGGATAGAGAGATTGGCGTGTGCCATGTTTAGCTCTGATACCAAGTGAGAATTGCTGTTTGTTTCACTGGAAAGCAGTGAGAAAATTTGCAGAAAAAATATAGAAGTTTTTCATATTATTCATTTTGATTCTTGTGATTACAACACTACTCTTTCTACAAGATGAGTTCATTAAGCTAAACGATACAAATAACAGAATTTTAACAAACTCAATTTACAGCTGGATTGTAACTAAACTCGTACAATTAACGACTTAATATAACTGATTCTGCCAGCTCATAAGCAGCTTATTAACAGCTTCACTCTAGCTCAGCTATTCATTCCAGTAGCTCATACTCACTCCAGTTCAACTTCAGCTCAGCTGTTCATTCCAGTAGCTCAGACTCATTCCCGCTTCCATTCCATCGGCAGTGATCCTTTCACAGTTTACAGGGAGGTATGTGCAGAGATTCATGTTGAGGTTTTAGCATGCTTGAAGAGATTAGATCATAAGCATTCAAGCTAAGCTAAGTAAAGGCTACATATATGGTAGATACTCAAATATACATATGAAGAAAATTCGATCTTATACAAAGCCACGTTCTCCCTCCTCCCACGAAAAGGAAGTGGGTTCGAATCTTTAGGCCCCGTTCTCCCTCCTCCTTGTCATAAATTCGTGGGTAGATAAGAGATAATTTGATTTAATATGAATCTAGAAATTTGCGCTGCGTTATAGACTGATTTCAGAAGAACCTACCTACAATAATTTTGAGTACTAAAAAAAATAAAAAATTATACAACAAATCAATCAATAAAATTTAAGAATTGAACAGATAATAATAATAATAGTAATAATAATAGTCTTACTATTTCATGTAAACAAAAATAAACGAATATTCATTCAGATTTCCATGTATAACAAAAAGGGGAATCATCCTTCCTAGACAAACATGCACCAGGTGGTAATATAGTCCAATTACAATCTTTGCAAGAATCCCTTTCCCCATCGAAGATGTCGAACCAATGGAGTCTGCCATTCCATGTAAAACCACAAAAGAATAGAGTGTTTACGAAAATGCTATCACGGAATACAAACGAAAAACTGTCGTTGTAATGGAGCACAAATTCACCAAGGTCATCGTCTTTGGATTTGCAATGAATAGTAAGATCCAAGCCAGGTCCTATTTGATTAACGATTCGAACATGTACTTTAGGATTTTTGAAAACTGCAGCATTGCTCATGGACATGTATGGTAAAACAAGAGTTAGTAAAAACATAATTTTGGTGAAACAAGCCATTCTTGAATTTGCAGAATTTCCTGTGTGTAAAACAATTGAAACACTCGGTTTAAATAGCTAGGGTAAGGCGTGCCAATTATGTTAGAAGACTCCGCAATAAATTAAATTAGGAAACTTCATTATATTTTAGATTCACCTGTATTTTATTTTGGTTTTGGCAACGTAAAGTATCAATATTTTGATTTAAGGATTCTGTTACCATATTAGCTTGAAATATGTTACCATGTTAGCTTGAAATATGTTACTATATTAGTTTAAATATGTTACCATATTAGTTTAAATATGTTACCATATTAATCTTGTAATATTGTGTAATTAAATAGTTTTAATTAGGTGATTTACTTACCTTACAAAAGGGGTAAGCTTTTGTACAGTTTTATTCATGAAATAGACAATTTCCCTTATGAATCTATATTTTTCTCTCTTCCTCTTGTACTTTTCATGATATTAGAGCCGTTTTAAAGGTTTCTTGGGTCATTTTCTGGTTCTCCGCAACTATTTCTTGGTTTACGAGAATTTTTCTGTTTGATTTATGGTATTCTGAAATAATAAGTACCTTCTCTTTTGTCTTTGGTTTCTGCTGGTACTTCGACCTTCGCCGTCCGACGTCGCACGCGTAACTCGAAGTTTTTGTCTGCAGATGCTTCACGCCCTCACTCGCCCTATTGTGATGCCACGAGCCTTGCTCCATATTTTCTGGCGATCCTGGTCTTTTTTCGCCTACTCTCTAGGCATATTCTCCAGCGACTCTGATTTTCTCCTATCGTCTTCTCTAGCATAACTTTGTTGGGAATTAAGTATATTATATATGGTGGAAATTTAAAATTTTAAATATTAATTAATCATATTAATTAATATTCATTAATTCTCATACCAAGATTTAATTTACTTTACAATATCAATGAAATATAAAATACAGGATTAAGGTCTTACTTTAGATCTTCACCATCAGTAGGGATAAATTAAGACTTCTTCGGATTTTCTACAGATCCGTATCTTTAATTGCCGTTTTGACCTTCAAAA